>CAIGQV010018201.1:11182426-11209367 GCA_903798115.1 Danio jaintianensis
ATATATATATATATATATATATATATATATATTAAATATATATAAAATATCTTTGCTGTCACTTCTTGCTGTCATTAAATACGATGAAAACAAATAAACTTAGGTAAATGGCAGATGTTTCATAAGTTGTATATTATTTTGTGAAAATAAATTGTTTTATTTTTAAGACTTTGATGAATCCATTATAGATGAAATGTAACTATTTTAAATATTGGCAGAAATTAAAATGAGAAAACATAACATTTTTAAAAGGAGACATACAATGAAATGTACAAATAAATTAGCCACTAAATCATAAAAAGGACAAATTTCCGTGAGATTGTGTTGATGAATCAAAAGAATATGTATGTAATATTTATGTGGTAAAACATTTTCTTCAATCATTTACTTTGAAACATTTAATAGAATCATGTTTAAAAAGGTATTAATTTCTAATAAAAAAACAACAACAAATAAATAAAAATAAATACATTTTTGCAGACTTAGTTAACGCATTCAAACTAAGTTTATTTTGCATTACTGGCCTTAAACCAGACACATTGAGTCTGAATAGTGTCTGAATGACATTTGAGAGCTACAGCGGATGGAAACATTTTCACACAATTACAATAATTTGACTTCAGCAGAATATATAATAAAAGTCATATGGACCACTTTTATTGACAGACACTGTCTGGTCATGAAATGCTTTTGTTGAATGAATGTTGTTCAAGATGTTTCTCCGTTGAAGAAGTGCTTTGTTTGTATATGTTCAGCCATTTCATACAGTGGGTATACACAGCTTTCCCTATTTTCCCTTTCAGAGTGGATTTAATTATAATGGTCATGACTTAAATATGATTTTTATATACAACAGTAAGCTCTAAAAATTACCACTAGTAGCTTACATATCTCATCATCGATTGCAGACACCTTATATATGAGAAAATGTCACGTTATTTTGAATCAGTTCATAAATTCAGTGAATCATTTACTGATGATTCATACTGAACAGATCATCTGAATCAGTGAGTTGATGACTTGAGAACTACACAATCAGATCTGCCCAATTGATCACGCGGGGATGAAGCAGAGCTGTTTTATGAAACTAAATATATTTTACGTTTCTGTTACAATGCTGCTCTGTGCAGTCCCATAAAATGTGCAACATATTAAAGTGTCTTTGGCATTTCCCTGTTTACTATAAAACCAAACCAGAAATTGAGGATGTATAACTGAACGCGGTATAAAATTGCTCTGTTTTTGAACATTCTTTGAAACATTTGGGATAATTTAAGTACATAAATCAGCAAAATATATAACACTGTTCTCATTTTTTGGATATTCTGATGGAAAATTTTTACATATTGTTCCTTAAAGTGCAATTTGTGAAACGATTTAGCAGGTCAACTGACAAGATTCACTGTAAAAAATCACAATCAATTTGTGTTGAGACAAACTTGAAGAAATAAAGTTAACTTATTAGTTTTTACAAATTTAAGTGGACTGAACACAAAACAATTAAGTTGTGCCCAAAAAAACCTCAAGAATTGTGTTGTTTAAGCTCATTTTAGTTTGAACAAACAGCAAATATTGTTTTTTGAGGTTCACAAATCAGACACTCATTCACAAATCAGACACTGCCATTGTTTCTTTAAATGGGTGACAATTTGTTAATGTATTGTCAGATATATATATATATTTTTTTTTACTCTTTCCAGATTTAATTGCCTAGTTCCAGTAATCATTGCCTTGCATTTTATGATTCACCCAAGCCTGAAAAAACTCCAACAACCTTGGATTGCCTGGGGCTGAGTAAATTAACATAAAATTGTACTTTTTGGCTCTTTCTATCCTCTCGTTAAGCTAACAACGAAACAAATTTACAGTTGCAAAAACTTGACTTGCTTTGCCAAAGAGCGCAGTTTCAATCACTCTGTACACTTTACAATATGAACACAAAATAAACATCATGTAAACAGTCTCTGATGCTGTGATCTCATATGGCATATGCAGGATTTCCCAATCTTGCGTCTTATTGAGTCACCCAACAACAAGTGTAGTGCGCGCTCGTTCCTCAGATGACACCAAATCCCAAAGGAGACCATTCAGCTCTGATCTACAGCAAACCTCATCTGATCAGGCCACAGTACAGACCCTCCCATAGCTTTGCTGGTCATCCTGCTTTCACACATACATACACATACACACACTGTGTTGTATATCAAACACTGCCTCTAGACATTATTCTGAGCCCTACTATATTCCATCTGGGTCACATTTTACACTTTCCTCATTTGGATGATCATTTAACGATTCTGCTTTTCATTTCGGTGCTCTACTTTGCATCTCAAGGAAGTCTGCGAAGAGGACAGAAGCCATTAAAGGTGTATTATAAAAATATTATTGACCTTTGAGGAGCGACAGTAGACCGGCCTCGGACTGTGTTTTAAGACTCCGCGCCGGTTCTGCAGATTACCAACATATGCCAGTCTTAATAAATGTTCTGTCACTTTATTAAGAAATTTAAGTACAACAGTATAATTTTTACGATGTCATAAAGGTGGAGGTAGCACACAGTCTTTTTTTTTCATGCACAGTGAACTTTTGAAGCACTCTGCAATAGGTTACGTAATTAATTTCTGCTTAGAGTGAACTACTGGCCATATATTTTAGCTTTTTACCTGAGCTCTTTGTAGTACAACCTTTTTACCGGACCTTTTGTTACTCTATTGTGTGTAACTGTGTGTGTGTTAATTTGACTTTACTTTTGTGTCAAAAATGTTCCCAGAAGTTAGACGTTGTTGGAAAAGCACATACACTTCTAAACTACAAGCTAAATGGTTAAACTTCTGTTAATCACTAAAACTTACTATTAAAAACTAGTTAGTTACACTGATGCTAGAAAAAGCAATATTACATATTTTTTTCATTAAAAAAAAAGAAATTAATATATTAATAAGCCAGAACAAATAAACTTTCTTAATAACGAAATATTAAGCCACAACTATTTTCAACAGTGAAAATAATAAATGTTTGTTTATCATCAAAGCAAGCATAATGATATAATAATAATAATAATAATAATAATAATAATAATAATAATAATAATAATAATAATAATAATAATAATAAGAAGAAGAAGAAGAAGAAGAAGAAGAAGAAGAAGAAGATCCATTTAATAATTAATAAGATTAATAATAATAATAATTAAGATTAAATAAGAAATCAGTGGGTGACACAGTGGCTCAGTGGTCAGCACTGTCGCCTCACAGCAAGAAGGTCGATGGTTCTAGTCCCGGCTGGGTCAGTTGGCATTTCTGTGTGAAGTTTGTATGTTCTCCCCATGTTCACGTCGGTTTCCTCCAGGTTTTCCGGTTTCCCCACACAGTCCAAAGACCTGCGGTATAGGTGAATTGAATAAACTAAATTGTCCGTAGTGTATGTGTGTGAATGAGTGTGTATGGATGTTTCCCAGCACTGGGTTGCAGTTGGAAGGGCATCCACTATGCATCCATATGCTGGATAAGTTTGCGGTTCATTCCGCTGTGGCGACCCCTGATAAATAAAAGGACTAAGCCGAAGGTAAACGAATGAATAAACGAATGAAGAAATCAGTTATTTTTTGCAACATCCTAGGCTTGTTTCTGCCATTAAATAAAAAAATATTTTTTATCAAACAATTTATAGAGTTTACATTTCACAATCCTGGCTTTTATTTTTCTTCGCAGAATTGTGAGATTAAAACTTGAAGTTCTGCTCTTCTTTTTTTCAGAATTACAAGTTTAATTGTGTTATAAAGTCAGAATTGTGAGATATAAACTTGCCACTTCATTCTTCAGTCAGTGAAACATAAAATAATATATTTTAATAAATGTCTCATGTCTCATTCAAAGTTAAACATTCTTTATATTATCTCCTTTTTGCTCAATTGCACAAGCTTATTGTACATTTACAAGACAGCAATGTGCTAAAAAAATTACCAGAACCCTAAAATGCTGTTGTCCAGGAAATGTTAGGCCCAAAAAAAAAAAAAAAACATAACATGCTTTCAGATTTTGGTTGAAAATGGACTCAAATTAATAAGTGAATCATTTTCTGAAATGGTCCATTTGAACACACTCTATTACTATAATAATACAGACTACAGTGTTCACTCGACTGTAAAGTTGCACCTATACAATATAATGTGACAAACAGCTATATTGCATTTCATCACACTACACCACTTCTTGTTGGAAAAAAGCTTATTATTATAAAAGCCCTGGAAACAGCCACACTACTGTCAGACTGCAGAAAAATAAAATAAAAAATAGTCGAGTTGCTAGAGTCACAACTTCTAATTATGGTAGTTACTCCAAACACTGGTCCAAACTGAACACACACCTGTAAAATCACAAGACGATTATACAGCCTCCCAGATGCTGCTCTGCACTGACCTTTCTTTTTTTCCTGGCTGTCAAAAATGCATTTTATTTAGTAAATTTTCATTGCATCAAAAGCTGTCTCAGACAATGAATCAAACAATGATAGATTTTAATACATGCTCTCTGTTAAAAGACTTATACATACGTATACAACATAGAAGCAGCCAGGGCTTAATTTGTGCCGGTACAAGCCGGATCTGGATCCGAGACCTCTAAAATCTGATCCGGCACCTCATTTTTACTGATCCCCCTCCTCACAGGCCAATGAAAAATATGCTCCTGCAGACTTGTAGCTTGCATAAAGTTAATTTAAAAACACATATAATTAATGATGATGATCTTAAAAATCAGTGCTTAGTTTGAAATGTAGATCAATGGCGAAATACAGATTTACGAGATTATTTTAAACAGAGTACAACGTCTAAAATAAAACAGGCTATAATTATGATATCAAGGGTTTAAGTTGACCTGTTGACAAAAAAAAGAAGATGAAACAATCATTCAAACTCGTTTAACAAGTATTTTAGAAGCAAAAAAATAATAAAATAATAATAATAAAATAAAGTATAAAAAAAAAAAAGACAGATACGTGCCCGCCTAGTTTTTGTGACAAACAGTGCGTCCTTGGAGTTTACTTTGCATAAATTTAGATACATTTTCATAATAGATTTACAGTGAAGAAAACATTTTCTACATAAAGATTGGAATCAAATAAAAACAAAAAATAGTTTTTACAGTACATGCACACTATAAAAGTTACTAATGCAAGCTGTAATTCACTTAAATTGGCCCACCAATTTGATTGCGCAAATGCTCTGCTACCTCTCCCTCCTCTGGTTCCATGCCGGATCCGTTACCCCGATTTGTTCCGGGACCTCGCAATTTACAAATTAAGCACTGGAAGCAGCACAAATAAAAATATTGTTCTTGTTGTCAATTTATCAACTTTCGATAAATTGTTGTTAAATATTATAAGGGTGTTTAAAAAAACATTCAGTTGAAGTCAAAATCATTAGCCCTCCAGTGAATGTTTGGAGAACTTTTAGAGAAAGTCTTATTCGTTTTATTTCAAAACCATTTTAAGATCATTATTATTAGCCCCCTATTTTTTTCTGATTGTCTACAGAACAAACCATCGTAATACAATTACTTGCCTAATTACCCTAATTGACCTAGTTAAGCCTTTAAATTGCACTTTAAACTGAATACTAGCATCTTGAAAAATATCTAGTAAAATATTATGTACTGTCATCATGGCAAAGACAAAATAAATCAGTTATTAGAAATTAGTTATTAAATCTATTATGTTTAGAAATGTGTTGAAAAAAATATTTTCCGTTCAACAGAAATTGGGGGAAAAATATACAGGGGGCTAATAATTCAGGAGGGTTAATAATTCTGACTTCAACTGTATACATTTAGTCCTGGACAATAAAAAATGTTTGTATGTGTGTGTGATTTATGGATGTGTCCGTTTATTTATGCTTTTTAATTGCATTATGGAAGCTTGATCTTGGCTCTGTCAACTTTTGACATTGAAAATCAAACTCTGCTGTTCAATAAGTGTGTACATGTGAAATATCTACATGCGGTGATATTTTATCAATAGAGAATTTAGGAAGAGCTTAGGAAATGTGTAAAGAAGTCGAAGCAATGGCTGGAATACTTCTATCACACACAAATGAAGATCTGCTAAAAAAAAACATATTTTAAATACTGTAATAGACAACATTAGTGACTAATCATATGCTTTAAGCCAGAATGAAATCAAAATGGACTTGTCTTATTTTATTTGTATACAGTAGTGCTTGTTATAAAAAATCTACAGCTGTGTGAAAAAGTGTTTGCCCCCTTACTGATTTCGTTTGTCACACTTGAATGTTTCAGATCATCAAACAAATTTAAATATTAGTCAAAGATAATGCAAGTAAACACATCCTGCAATATTTAAATGAAGGTTTTTAGTCTTAAGAGAAAATCTGTCAAGTATGAATTCACTGTATGTTTGTGGATTTCAGCTGAATTTAACCATCAATATATCTATATCTATATCTATCTATATCTATATCTATATATATATATATATATATATATATATCCATCATATATTATAAGGTAACACTCTTTTGGTGGTACAGGGCTCTAGAAGGAGTTTTATTCCCATGTGAAAAAAAAAAGTATTTTAGAGTAAATTTACTAAAGAACTTTTCCTGCGGTAAATACTGTAGTGTTTTGAACCTTACAGTAAATTCAAATCATGTGGTCATTGTTGTGGTAATTCTACTACACTTGTTATAGTGACTATTACAGTAAAACAAAACATAAATTACAACATGAATTAATACAGTACATTTTCTCTAACTATATTATACTGTATGTGTGATTAGTTAGTTAGTTAACTTCATTTGTCCCAGTAGGGAAATTTCATTTGTAGCATACACTCACAGAGACTTCTGACATTTCACATTTGGCATATATATAAATAAATCATTTAAAAACATGGTATCCCTACTCTAAATAAATATCCAGTCTACTAGCCATCAACTGCTACTGAGGGAGGAGGAATTTATAAACTTCATTGCTTGGGGTATAAATGATAAATTTTTCCTATTTCTTACACACCTGGGAACACAATATCGACAACCTGATGGTAACAATTGGAAGGTGTTTGATAAAGGGTGTCTCTCATCGACAATCATGATAGCCTTATTTAGTGCTTTATAGTACTGCTTTATAGATTGCTTTATAGTTCTTGATGTGCCTACAATAAGGAAATGTATGGATATTAACAGCCATTTTATCCGTTATAACTTTTAAAGGCATGTTTTTGTGTATTTGATATTTCAGTTTTAAGACAATCAGAAACTCCATTTGCTAAAAAGAGAGTGTTTGCTAAAAAGACGAATTACTGTAAATCATTTTACTACGTTAAAATCCACACTGCACCACATTGATCATATTAGCAGCTGTTTTCCTTAGACCCATTCTTTTGTCAGTTATAAATATTTATTAGTTCACTACAGTTTCTACAGTAAGTGTAAATACTATAACGAAATAAATACTATAGTAAATACTATGATATAGTCCACTAGTTTACTATAGTAACCTGTAAAGTATTCTACGGTATTTACTACAGCTTATTAATTCATAATTGTTAATACTATAGTGTGCTGTAGTAAGATATACACTCAAAAATGACATTTTGTGTTTCTTCAGACTAATTATTTCAAATGAGCTGAAACAACACAACTCTTGAGTTTTTTGGGGGACAACTTAATAGTATTATGTTCAATCCACTTAAATTTGTATAAACTAATAAGTTAACTTAATTCCTTTATGTTGTCTCAACACAAATCGAGTGTGTGGAACCCAGCATTTTTTACAGTCTAGTAAACACCCTAATATACTACAGTATACTACAATTGACTCCATTTTGCCGTAGTAAATCCTCAAGTAGTATACTGTGGTGTTTTTTTTTTTTCAAGTGGTCTGTACTCATTCATTCATTCATTTTCTTTTCGGCTTAGTCCCTTTATTAATCTGGGGTCGCCACAGCGGAATGAACCGCCAACTTATCCAGCATATGTTTTACGCAGCGGATGCCCTTCCAGCCACAACCCATCTCTGGGAAACATCCATACACACCCATTCACACTCATACACTACTGACAATTTAGCTTACCCAATTTACCTATACCGCATGTCTTTGGACTTGTGGGGGAAACCGGAGCACCCGGAGGAAACCCACGCCAACACGGGGAGAACATGCAAACTCCACACAGAAATGCCAACTGACTCAGCCGAGGCTCGAACCAGCGACCTTCTTGCTGTGAGGCGAACGTGCTACCCACTGCGCCACCGTGAGGCCCCGTGGTCTGTACTAAATACTGTAAATCAAACTGGAGAGCTAATAAGAAATGAAAAATAACCAAATCTACTGGCTACATCTGTCCCAAGCCAGATTCATATTGCTCAGTAATGATATTCCAGATCCTCCCTCTTTCTATCATCCCGTCTCCCCGCACACAATATGCTAAACCCAGCCTTAAACAAACACATTTACTGTTCATGCTCCCCCATGTAGTTCAGCTGAGCATCTGTATCTAATCATTTTTCCACACAGAGCATAAACGCGAGAGAAACAGCAGGGCAAATCAAAGTCTGTGCACTGTGCGACAATGTGAGATCAGGTCCATTTTTTTTTACCAATAGGAGACGGGGAGCGCAGGGTGAGGCTGCTTTTATGGCCTCTCTTTAAAGTGCAAAAAATAAAATATGAATATGAAAGAGAGAGATATGTATGGCATGAGTAAAATCCAGTTCTTCATGGCAATGTGTGGAGAGAGAAAGTATGTGGACGCAAGAGAGGGTGTAATGAGAGGTCATCCACAGGCCAGAAAAAGGCCACTGGGACAAGAGTATGACTCCTCCTCCCCTCAGTCTCACACCACGGTTTCCAATACACATTTTTTCCATCTCTTTGATCTGACTTCTGAGGGTTGGTGGGTATCCCTCGCTCTGATATTCCTGTCTTTTACTATACTTTGTTAAATGGAAGAGTGAAATCTGTGACTCTGAGTGACTTCTTAAACACTCTTAAACACTTGCCAAATTGACTTTCTCAGTGGACAAAATAGATTGATAAAAAGATTTAGAATTATTTCAGTTTTTTTTTGTATTGCTTTTTTGTTATAGTTCAGTATATAGTCTGCAATACTGTACAACGGAAATGTGATTGTTCTTTCATTCAAAAGATTAAGGCTAGAATGTGTTCTAGGGTCTGTTCACACTTGGCAGAATTGGTAATTTACAGTTAATGGTAATTTACAGTTTTCAGTTACAGTTAATGGTCCCACTTTATATTAAGTTGCCTTAACTAATATGTATTTACATTGAAATGAAAAATTAGTTAATGTGTAAATAGATGTTTTTACATTGTACATATGCTTGATTACATACCTGCATGTATTTACATCTGTAATTAATTTCTGTAATTGCATTTATAATTACACTGTTGATCCATCCTTTACACCTTAAGCCACTCTTAAACCTATTTATACCACCTAACCTGTCCCTAACTCTACCCGTATCCCACCTCAAGAGCACTGAACACTGAACCCTAGAAGTGTTCTGCAATACATTACAAACAGAAGTATATTGCATTTATATTTTGATGTAAGTACATATTACTTAAGGACACCTAATACAAAGTGGGACCCAGTTAATTGTTAACAAAAAACAAAAAAACAGAACTTCATATGATAATTGTTACTTTTCAGTGGATCAGCCTTTAGTAATGTCATTTGCATTACAGTGAACTGAACTGATCTTCAACAGTGACATTTATACTAAACTGAACTGAAGCAATTTTAATTTACTAGAACTACAGTCGTGGCCAAAAGTTTTGAGAATGACACAAATATTAGTTTTCACAAAGTTTGCTGCTAAACTGCTTTTAGATCTTTGTTTCAGTGGTTTCTGTGATGTACTGAAATATAATTACAAGCACTTTATACGTTTCAAAGGCTTTTATCGACAATTACATGACATTTATGCAAAGAGTCAGTATTTGCAGTGTTGGCCCTTCTTTTTCAGGACCTCTGCAATTCGACTGGGCATGCTCTCAATCAACTTCTGGGCCAAATCCTGACTGATAGCAACCCATTCATTCATAATCACTTCTTGGAGTTTGTCAGAATTAGTGGGTTTTTGTTTGTCCACCCGCCTCTTGAGGATTGACCACAAGTTCTCAATGGGATTAAGAGCTGGGGAGTTTCCAGTCCATGGACCCAAAATTTAAACGTTTTGGTCCCCAAGCCACTTAGATATCACTTTTGCCTTATGGCACGGTGCTCCATCGTGTTGGAAAATGCATTGTTCTTCACGAAACTGTTGTTGGATTGTTGGAAGAAGTTGCTGTTGGAGGGTGTTTTGGTACCATTCTTTATTCATGGCTGTGTTTTGGGGCAAAATTGTGAGTGAGCCCACTCCATTGGATGAGAAGCAACCCCACACATGAATGGTCTCAGGATGCTTTACTGTTGGCATGACACAGAACTGATGGTAGCGCTCACCTTTTCTTCTCCGGACAAGGCTTTTTCCAGATGCCCCAAACAATTGGAAAGGGGCTTTATCGGAGAATATTACTTTGCCCCAGTCCTCAGCAGTCCATTCGCCATACTTTTTGCAGAAGATCAATCTGTCCCTGATGTTTTTTTTTGGAGAGAAGTGGCTTCTTTGCTGCCCTTCTTGACACCAGACCATCTTCGAAAAGTCTTCGCCTCACTGTGCGTGCAGATGCGCTCACACCTGCCTGCTGCCTTTCCTAAAGCAAGCTCTGCACTGGTGGCACTCCAATCCCACAGCTGAATCCTCTTTAGGAGACGATCCTGGCGCTTGCTGGACTTTCTTGGACGCCCTGAAGCCTTCTTAACAAGAATTGAACCTCTGTCCTTGAAGTTCCTGATGATCCTATAAATTGTTGATTTAGGTCCAATCTTAGTAGCCACAATATCCTTGCCTGTGAAGCCATTTTTATGCAACGCAATGATGGCTGCACGCGTTTCTTTGCAGGTCACCATGGTTAACAATGGAAGAACAATGATTTCAAGCATCACCCTCCTTTTAACATGTCAAGTCTTCCATTCTAACCCAATCAGCCTGACATAATCATCTCCAGCCTTGTGCTCGTCAACATTCTCAGCTGAGTTAACAAGACAATTATTGAAATGATCTCAGCAGGTCCTTTAATGAAAGCAATAAAATGCAGTGGAAAGTTTTTTAAACTTTTGGCCACGACTGTACACCAGCATTCTACAAAACTCTCCTGCCTGCCTGAATTTCTGGAATGTTCTATAATTTGAAATAGTCTGGCTGTTTCTCAATATGCATTCTTAAGCAATCTTACATCCTTGTGTATCGTCATCATGAACTGCCAAAGTTCAGTTCCAAAACTCAAGACCGAAAGAATGTAGGATGCGTGAAAGAACCCGGATGTATTCTTGATATCGAGGATGCAACCAATGCAGATTTGAGTGTTGTACTCGCTATAGAAGTCCCAGAAGTCATTGCGGCTAAATAATGGAGGTGGGAAGTTAGGAGATACAACTTATTGATCTAAGGAGTTTCCCTAAATGAGATGGTGAAAGTAAACATTCACATGAAAATCTTAATAAAGACATAAAGGGGTGTTTATTTGCAGAAATTCATATTAAAATATGTTTTATTTGTATGGTGCAAAGTATCTTTGTAAGGCTTCTGTGTATGTTATAAATATATCGAAAGGGGAAAAAGAGAACAATAAATTGTTGTATGAATGCTGGAATGTTTAAATAATTTTCCGTTGTGTGAAGGTGACGTGACCATCAGGAAGAATGCCTCATTACATTTCTCACAGGATGAGTTTGTGTTCTTCCGAGTTTAAAAATGCAAGTCCGTTCACTGCGTTCTTGGAATTAAGAAACAACCTCTGGCTTGTTTCTCTTTTTGTTCTTCATCTATGTAAAAAAAAAAAAGACTAAAAGGTAAAGGCAACTAGCTGCAGAGCTTGTTTAGTTGACTCAACTTAAATCGAGCAGTGCTGGGGTTAAAAGTTGAGTCAGCTCAAAAAAGCTGTGCAGCAAATTGCCTTACAATTTTAAGTTGAGTCAGCTTTTGTTTTACAGTGTAGAAATAAAGATGAATTGAATTGAATAAGATCAGATCATAAAAAAGAACAGGATAATCAATCAAAAAATGTTCACAGTTGTGATTTTGTACATTAAAGTAGAGTACCTTGTGTTTTACACATTTTTAAAGTGCTGAATTTTATTATTAACTTTTGCCAATGCCAAGAAGACAAAACTAAACTACGCATCTTCAATTACACTATAAGCAACCAGTCACAAATCGAAAGTAGTCTATATATTATACAATAACAAGTCTTGCTTGATTTCTTATCAGATATAACCATAAAATTACTCAAGATTTAGTGAAGAAATTGATTAAAGCTAAAGCACTTAGAGTGAGTATTGTCTAGCTTCTTAAAATTAACCAGTTTATAGGACTCATTTGTCTCTCAAATAAACATCGTGGCTCACACTGAGTCACTTGGTGTGGCAAGAAACACTGGCATCCGCTCTACACTTCATACTGTTGTCACACATTTTTCGTAACATTTGTCACAGTCTGGAGCCGTGGATTGTACATCAAAATGCAACGTCTCTCTTGATCTCTTTCGTTGTAACAGTTCATCGCAGCTGAAAATAGAGTCAATCTGTCACATGCTTAAAGAGCCCCACACTGGCACCAGCTGAGGACTTCGAAGCCAGGACACACAGGTAAGTACCCCCCCCAAAAAATCCCCATTAATCTAGGATGTTTGTCTCAGATGAGAAAACTCGAAAGAAACTATATTAACTACAATTGCAGCCTTAATTTGGATCCAATTAAGTTTCGTCACTACAATTTATGTAAGTAATACTTTATGTAAGTTCTTTAAGTGAGATCTGTATTTGATCTGTATAACTATTTGTTGATTATTATTATTATAGCTTCTTTATACTTGTCCAAAATGTTTTTTTCTGGTCAGATAGTAATCCAAATTGTTAAATCTGTTCCGTTTACACATACCACAAAATGAACACGAGGGTACATTATAACAATATAGCATACTAAAAGCAAAAAAAGTTTATCTTTTGCATTTTTGAAAAGTTTGGTGAACAACGACATTGTCAAAAATTAAATACTTAATATTTAATGATTCTGTTTTATGCATTTCAGACCAAAAAAAACTGTTAATGACACACTTGATACATACAGCTACAGTTGAAGTCAAAATTATTAGCCACCTGTGATTTTATTTAATTTTTTTTCAAATATCTCCCAAATGATGTTTAACAGAGCAAGGAATTTTTCACAGTATTTCCTACAATATTTTTTCTTCTGGAGAAAGTCTTATTTGTTTTATTTCGGCTAGAATAAAAGCAGTTTTAAATATTATTAGCCCCCTCAAGCAATATTTCGATTGTCTATAGAACAAACCATTATTATACAATTATTTGCCTAATTACCCTAACTTGCCTAATTAATCTAATTAACCTAGTTAAGACTTTAAATGTCACTTTAAGCTGAATACTCATTCATTCATTCATTTTCTTTTTGGCTTAGTCCCTTTATTACTCAGGGGTCGCCACAGCGGAATGAACCACCAACTTATCCAGCATATGTTTTACGCAGCGGATGCCCTTCCAGCTGCAACCCATCACTGGGAAACACCCATACACTCTCATTCACACACGTACACTACGGACAATTTAGCTTACCCAATTCACCTATAGCGCATGTCTTTGGACTTGTGGGGGAAACCGGAGCACCCGGAGGAAACCCACCCGAACACGGGGGAGAACATAGACGGGGAGAACACAAACTCCACACAGAAATGCCAACTGACTCAGCCGAGGCTCGAACCAGCGACCTTCTTGCTGTGAGGCGACAGCGCTACCCACTGCGCCATCCAAGCTGAATACTAGTATTTTGAAAAATATCTAGTAAAATATTATATACCGTCATCATGGCAAAGATCAAAAGAGAAATCAGTTACTAGAGTTTCTATCGGTTAGGAGAAAAAAAATATACAGGGGGTCTAATACTTCAGAGTTCAACTGTATATGTAATTCAAAGTTGACCACAACAGGATAGGCATTAAATTGTATTCATTACAATAAAATTAATTAGTAATTCAGCAAGTTCTTTCAGTAATTGAAAGAGCAAAGATGATTGTCTACACTGTAGGACAGTAAGGATAACACTGATTTCATTATATCAATCTGAAAGGAGTTAGATCCTTAACCCTAATCATTGGAAGAACTAGTTGATCCACCTGAAACTCCAACTTGACCATGACACAAACAGGATGTTTCTCACTAGTAAGTTTTATCTTAGTTTAGGGTACACTGGAAGATGATATTGTGTAATTTCTCTACTTTACAACATTAAAGGGTCATGAAACATTAGATTTGTTTATATGGTGCTTCAGTGATTATAGTGGGAGCTGTGCTAGAATAAAAAAAATTTCTTGAGTCAATTAATCATTCATGATTATGACTATCAACACAGAAAAAAATAGAAGTGTTTGAGTGTGAGTCAGTGGTGGAAAGAGTATACTGAAAAATCATAGTCGAGTAAAAGTACCATTAATTGCCAATAAAGGTAGTGTGAATAAAGTAAAAGTATCTGTTCTAAATGGTACTTTGGTACTCAAGTAAAAGTTCACATTTTTTAAACAACTTAGTAAAGTACAACTCTTGAGGAAAACTATACTCAGTTACAATAATTTGAGTATTCATTACTTTCTGGTCTGAGTCAAAGACTAAATTACAACCATTGTAAATGTAAACCATTGAGTCAAACAGCTAAATTACCCATTACATGAAAAGGTACCATTCTACAAAGCAAAATAGGGAACTTTAATTTCAAAATAGGTGTTTCATTCCGCTGTGGTGACCCCTGATTAATAAAGGGACTAAGTCGAAAGTAAAATTAATAATTGAATAATCTCAAAATAAATAAATAAATAAACAGATGTATGTACGTTCGCCTTCACTATTTTAGGTTTATTTTGTGAGCCCCTAACTGTATTTATACTGTATATTATTGAATAGAGATGAAAAATGGATGTGCTGGTAATTGGTAAGTACACTTTTACCGAGCATGTGGCCGATGCAGGTGCACATAATCTTCTTTCTCACCACCTTTTCCATACACTGCTTTTCTTTTCTTTTCTTTTCTTTTCTTTTCTTTTCTTTTCTTTTCTTTTCTTTTCTTTTCTTTTCTTTTCGTTTTTAATTATGGGAGTTTAATTATTCCATTAAACAGCAAACAAAAAATGAGGTGCTTCAAGTAAGTTGGATCACAATTCAACATCCAATATTAAAAAGAAACTTCTCAGAATTAACAAATTACTTAATTAACATAAAATAAAATACTTCTATTGAAGCCAGAGATTTAGTCAAACAAGCATGAAGTTGTTGCTTTCATGATGACATGTTCTGTTATTAAAACACTAAGCATAACATTATTTCCGTGGCAGGCAAAAAAATGTAAATAAATAATAATAATGGCGGGCGGTGCGTGGCGCAGTGGGTAGCACTGTCGCCTCACAGCAAGAAGGTCGCTGGTTCGAGCCTCGGCTGGGTCAGTTGGCATTTCTGTGTGGAGTTTGCATGTTCTACCCGTGTTCGCGTGGGTTTCCTCTGGGTGCTCCGGTTTTCCCCACAAGTCCAAAGACATGCGCTATAGGTGAGTTGGGTAAGCTAAATTGTCTGTTGTGAATGGGAGTGTATGGGTGTTTCCCAGTGATGGGTGCGGCTGGAAGGGCATCCTCTGTGTAAAACATATTCTGGATCAGTTGAATAATAATAATAATAATAATAATAATAATAATAATAATAATAATAATAATAATAATAATAATAATAAAGCATAAAGGAAATCAAACCTCTCATTCGGTTTCATTATCAAGATTATCTACTGAAGTCTTATTTAAGATGGATTATTTAAGAAGTCTTATTTAAGATGGATTCTTGATGGTTTATTTCAGCTCTTTTGAATGGAACTTTCCAAAATCATACTACTCACAATTTAAAATGCAAAAGTATCAGTCAATAAATTTCATGCCCTCACTAAACTGTAAAAAAAAAAATCTGTTAACTTACAGTTGCATTTTGTGATCTAAGGGTGTTTATTTATGCTTTCAAATTGTATTATAGGACCGTAAGTTACTGCAATTTATACGACCAAGACAGACAATATATCATTTCAAACTTAGAAATGTAAAGAAAAGTCACTCACAGAGATCAAGTTCCATAACGCAATTTAAAAGTGTACATTGATTTTTTAAAAGTATATCACAAAATATAAAAAAATATATATATCACAAAATATGGAAAACAGTGAATGCTTTCATAAATATGGCCAAACAAATGGCTTACTAAATAGACAAACTTGCTTATCTTAGAGAGTATTGTAACACTGCAGTAGAAAAAGAAGATAAAGCAGACTGAAGACAGCGAGTAGGAGGAGGAGAAAACACGCGACAGAAGTGATATTTTGGCATATAATTGTTATTCATGAAAATATTTTAACATGTCGTAAGTACTTGCTAAATCTGGTTCCTCAGGTTGCAGTGACAGATAGCTTTATCAGTTTCACTGGTGTCACCCCAACGTGTGATCTCTGCGAGGCCCAGAGACGAGCTCAACAACCGCTAACAGGATCTTGCCGCCTTTAAACTGGTAGGAGGCACATTTTTGTTGGACAAACAAGTGCAGAGTGAACAAATGTCGAAACCAAGAAGCTAATGAACACAAGAGGGGATTTAACAAACACGTTAACGAATGAGAAGAGAGACGGAAGGTGTAATCAGTAAAAAGTGACTCGCATTCTCTTTTTGTTGGGTGAAAATGCGAAACCATTTTAATCTGCTTCCTGTGATAATTGGTTTCTGATGCGCCATTTATCTTTATCTCTCCCCCCCCCCCCCCTCTCTCTCTGTCTCACTGACATGGTTAAGTCTCCATCCCCTAGGTATTTTAATTAGTGTAACGAGATCCAATTTGACAAATCTCAAGATGTGATGAAAACAAAAAAGTGTTTAGTCTTGATAGCTTGTTACATACCTGACAATTTCTTTTGTCGTCGAGTGGCGGGGTTCGAAAAGCATCACTTTCTGTTGTTGAGCGCAAAGGATGAGGGGAAAAGAGTGTTGTTTCGATGTTTGTGCTACGTAGAAATAAGAAATGGAGAGAGAAATAATGAGAGAGCTGTACTTATGTAATTAATAACGAATTAATAGCGATTTCTGATCATCTCAAATGAATCAACTGGTGACCCATGCAAATCATGCAAATCATTAATGCAAATTGAGGAAATAAGTATTAATATATATAAAAAAATAGATAAAAAGTAATAAATAAAATACAGTAAAATAAAATGTGTACATCTGTGAGTCTGACACAAACATAAATACAGTGGGGGAAATAAGTATTGAACACGTCTTTTTTTTTTTTTTCATTGTAATAATATTTCTAAAGGAGCTGTTGACATGGAATTGAACCAGGTTTTGGTAAATACCCAAACATACAAACATAAAAATAAAACAAAAAGCAAATCTGAAAAATTTGTTATGTGCAATAACAATGAAATGGAACAAGGAGAAACTACTGAACTACTGAAACATATTTAATACTTTATATAAAAGGCTTTTTTGGTGATAGCAGCTTAAAGATGCCTCTCATATGGAGAATGAAGTGACATGAATTGCTCAGGTGTGAGTTTTTCACAGACTTCAACAGAGTGTAAAAATTATGGTTCTGTGGTTCTCATCTATCAAATCTGATCTTTATTTTGTATTTTCTATTGGATTCAAGTGATTGGCTGGGCCATTCTACAGCTTGATTTTCTTTCTCTGAAAGCATTTGAGGGTTTCCTTGGCTTTTGGATCATTGTCTTGCTGAAATGTCCACCCTGGTTTCATCTTCATCATCCTGCTAATGTAGATGTTGGAATGAAGCAGCTAATATTAATGTACAATGGCGAAGGGCAGAGGGTTGCTAAAGAACTTCTGAGAGATTTCAGCTGCTGTCTGGGCTTTCACTGCTTTTCTACACCTCCTTTTCTTCATGTGTTCAATACTTTTTCCCTGTGTCATTTCATTTCATTACGCACAACGTTACGGTTACTACGTAACCCTCGTTCCCCGAGGGGGAGAACGGAAATGCTATGTGGAAACTTCCACTATGGGGATTTCGTCAGAAAGCCAATCATCTGAAGAGAAATAAAACGGGCCAATGAAATGCCAATGAGTTGGTGGTGTCAGCGCACACAGCTGGCAGCAATCACAATCAGTTAGTGAATAAGAATGCCAGGTGTGCATAGCAAAAACACCTTTTCTAGCTGAAGAAGCCGAACTACAGCTGTCAGCTGAGTAAAGCATATGGGATCGCCAGTGGGGATCGTGCATAGCAGGCACCTATACCCAGAACGCGGGCTGACTGACCGGGCATGCCAACAACGTAATGGGCCAGGCACCCGACTCCTCCGCTGAGTCAGGTGCTGGGGGCCTCGGAGGAACTCTGTAGGGTTTGCCAAATGGGGAACTCAACTGAGCAGAGTAAGAAGAGCACACGCATCTCTGTGTTAAAGAGAAATGCGCAGCAAGCGTGTTTCAACACTGTACCGAATTTCCTCATTCACTGGCGTTATCCAACACACATAAGAAAAATCGGTTCCACTCAAAGATTATAGAATCTTACGAATGTATTAGGTGTCGCCCAAGCCCGCAGCTCTACAGATGTCTGTTAGAGAGGCGCCGCGCTCACACTCCTGGGGGACGCGGCTCACCCTGGCACTGAAAAGCGAGGGAAATGGCATCCACTATCCGGTGGGCCAACCTCAGTTTGGATACGGCACTTCCCGTCTGCCGATCATAACAGAAAAGGAGCTGCTTAGAGTCATAAGCTCTATAATGGGGTCACATAGCGCAGAGCGCGAACGGGACACAGCAGAGAAAGGGGCTGGGACTGCCTCCTCCATGGGCAGCGCTTGCAGGTTCATTACGTAGTCTAAAAATAAAGCACTGTAGGAACCTCGGGCACCTAGGTGGGCCGGGGTCTCAGGAAAACGTGTTGCTGGCACACTTCGCTGTCCGAAAATGCCTCCAGATACCCAACCCTCTTGACCAATGCCAATGCGATCAGCAGAGCTGTCTACCTGGACAGAAATCTTAAAGATACTGAGTCGAGTGGATCGAGCAGACCTCTCCTAAGAGAGATCTCCAAGTGGGTATGAGAGGGGGACAGGATTGAGTTAATTATCCAGCGTCTCGCGCCTCTGGGAACTGGATGATAAGGCGATGCTTTCCCAGCGCCCCGTCATCCCCGCGTCCTCAGAGCGGGGATGATCGTAACGCCAACCCCTCAGTGCGGAGGGGACAGCCTTAGCTCCAGCCAGCTGAAGGAGGATAGCATCACGCTGATCTGGCATGTTCAGGGTCCCTCTCGGAGAGAAGTACACCACACAGCGAATAGACTCAACTTCAGGGCATAGGCATGCATCGTAGAGGGTACTCTAGCCTGAGTGACGGTGTTAACCACCAAACCGGTAAGTCACCTTAGTCCTCCACGCTCCATCTATGGACCACACGTGATTCCAGAGATCTGGGCGCGGGTGCCAGATGGTGCCTGTCCCAAAGAAGGTGCTTCTTCAAAGGGATATGCCAGGGAGGACCGTCACGAGGAGAGAGCTGAAATACAGGTCCGGTTGAGCCATAGAGGCGCCATAAACAGACCTGCTCCTCGTCCTCCCTGACATACACAGTATCTGTGTGAGTAGGCTCACTGGAGAAATGCGTATTTACGCCGATCGCACTTGACTACTCTTTCACCGTAGTGAATTCCTGGGTGAACTCACCCCGGTGTCGCCAAACAGGCCAGCCTGAGATATGGGTGTGTTAAGAAAGTGAACTTTGTCAACGTCACGCATATCTGCCAAGTTTAGTCAGAGGTGGCATTCCTGGACCACTAGTGTGGTCATTGTCCTTCCCAGGGCACTCGCAGCTGACCTGGTGTTTTTAGAGCAAAGTCGGTTGCAGTGCGTAGTGCATTAAGCCTGGGTCGGAACCTTCCTCATGCCGCTGGGCCAATGCTTGCGCCAGCCATAGCAAGCAAAACGGAAGCAGCCTGGCTCGCAGCAGTGTAGGCTCTGGCCCCGAGGGACGCAGACAACCTACACGCTTTGGACGGGAGCCGAGGCTAACCACGCCAGGAAGGGGCACCACACGGGCAAGATTGACCACGCTAGCACACTCGACCTGGGGATTCGCCTCATACCCCCTGGCTGCTCCGTCATCGAGTAAGGTGAGGGCGGAGCACATGTAGACCGGGCAGAAAAAGGTGCCCTCAGCGCTGCGTGAACTTACTGTGCACCTCTGGGGAAGAAGGGGACGGGAGGTTTAGAGGGTTTCCCCTTCTTATCCTCCACGTAACACCCGTCTAATCGGTCTGGCGGCGAAGCTAGGGGACAAGCCATCTCCAGCCTCGTCGCCGAAGCAGCCCGGGTTAGCACGGCCATCATATCAGATGCCATATCCGGAGCCTCGCTTACCACCCCTTAGGGAGGAAGCGGGTCCGAATTGTCAACAGAAAAATGACAGCCTACCCTCCGATGCAGCGATGGACATCTGGTCCTCGGTGTCATCGAGTGAGAGGGCGACCATCCCGAAGGATGGTGTGCTTCTCTCACGCAAAGCTAGGATGGAGTGCGCTGAGGAATGGGAGGTCCACAAGCCCGAGGGCGGCGGATTGACCCCCACTGTGACCCTGAGATCTGCCCGAGTGCCAACCGCTACTTGCGGGGGACAACAGGGGTGGTTCGCCCTGAGCGAGGGCGACAGAGCGAGCCGCGATCTTAGCTGCGCAACAGACATGCCATCGCAGTGATGGAATGCGCTGCCCGCGAGCACCGCATTAACATGCTGGACCCCCAGACATGCAATACAGTGCTCGTTCCCATCATTCGTGGACAGGAAACCACCGCATACAGAAACGCACGGTCGGAGCGACGGCTTTAAAAAGACGAACTGCACGACCGTGTTGCTCTTTTAGGAGAATTGCTTAAATTTATACACACCGCTCTTGAAGTACCGGTCCAGCGAAACGCTCAGAGACGGGAGAAACCCAGCTCGACCACCGCTGCTCGCGTTGTTGCTCTCACTGGAACCAGGAGAAATCAGCCTCTCAGAAGACGGCAGCTTTCTCTCACTCTCTCTCGAATGAAGTCAGAGTATGACAGTAAAACGTCTCTTTCAGACTGCACATGAGGTTTCTGAAAGCGAAAAGGTGTTTTTGCTATGCACACCTGGCATTCTTATTTACTAACTGATTGTGATTGCTGCCAGCTGTGTGCGCTGACACTGCCAACTCATTGGCATTTCATTGGCCCGTTTTATTTCTCTTCAGATGATTGGCTTTCTGATGAAATCCCCATAGTGGAAGTTTCCACATAGCATTGAAGTTCCCCTCCTGCTGGGGAACTCAATTTGTATACTAATTAGTTTTGTTTTCTTTGCATATATGGATTTCTTTAGTTGTTACCAACATCCGGTGAAAACTTCAAGTCAACAGCACCTTAAGAAACAAGAGAATTCTGAGAAAAATGTTGAAGTGTTCAATACTTCCCCTACTGTATTTGTATAAATATTTGTGAATGCACAAAATAGCAATGAGTATAGTATATGGACAAATACTTAAATATTAAATAAAGTACATAAATAATATAAACAAAGTGAAATGAAGAAAAAAAAAACTGTGCGAAAAACAAGGGGCTCACAAACAAAATTCTTGCTTTCATGATGATATGTTATAATGCTCTATTTTGAGTGGTCAGTTGCATGTGTAAACTGACGAATGAAATAAACAACATAGAAAATCATCAAATCATTGATAAATTGATTGATTAAAATATACTGTGCTATATAAATTTGTTTTTAAAAATCATTTAATGAATTATTTTGTTGTTGCATTTAACCTCATAAAAATAAAATAGGAATTATTTCATCCATTTATTTATTTAGTCATATTTCAAATTATTTATTAATAGTGACTTACTAACATTAAGCTAATCTTTTATTGTATATTTAAGATAACATCGCTCGAAAAGAAGTGGAGAAAGAATATGAACACAGACAGTTTGTCTTTAAAATGGAACATGCGCTGTGACAACAACTCTAAATCTAAAGCGTGCGTTAAAAAAAGGTCCGATTTTAATTTCCATGTCGACTTTAAGTAGCCACCACTCCATTTTAGACATGTGTTCCAATAAAGACTTGCCGATTGCGAGAGTGGAGACGTCTTTCAGCCTGCAGTGTCTCTTTTTGACGTGTCGCCAACAAACCGTCCCTGACAGCCCTCGGCCCCACCGGCCATTGTTCCCCCTGATTAATTGAGATGCGCAAACATTGACAGAACTCATTTACTGTTTTGGAGAGGTGTGTTTCCCATCCGCATTACACAAATTGTTACAACGATACAAACACACTTGCGAATGCACACTTGCACGGACAGAAACGCAGGCCACACTGTTCCTGCTTGATGCACTGATTGCTTTTTAAACAGAGGACCTGTTTGAGGCATTTATGTGGATGCTGGAACACGCTTTGAGATTGATTAGATTTAAAGACTGGCAGGCTTTGAAAAGAGCTTCCGTCGCTTTTTAGACTGACAAGTTGCGCAGAATGAATTGCTGCCTGAAGAACGACACTGCAGAATTCAGATTATTACCAGTTTAGAGCTCAGGAAAACTGGATTCTAATAGGATTATTTGATAGAACAATGAAAATGGTGTCATTGTTTAGTCACATGACTTATTTACACACTATAAGGATTTCTGAATGATTTAATTGCCCTTTTTCTACATGGAGATACAAAAAAAATGGGGATTTGAATGAATCAGTCCATTTAAGTAAATTAATTGAGTGGTTCACTTGACTCACTCTTGAATATAATTGTATGTTTTGTACCTGAATGAAATAGTGTGTATTTGAATAAATCGGCTAAGTGAATGATTCAAATGACTTGCTCATAAATATAGTCTTGTGTTTTGTTCTTTAATAAATTGCTGGCTTTGAACGAATCAGTTGAGTGAATGATTCAAATGACTCACTCATAAATAGTCTTATGTTTCGTTCTATAATGAATTACTGGCTTTGAATGAAACGGTTGAATGAATTATTCAAATGAATCATTGAAAGCCAAACTCTGGTGCAGCAAACAGACCAAAACAAAACTGGTTAGTCACTGGATAGTCTTCTACAAACATTGGTGGTCACAAATCAGAGAGGAAAAAAGTTAATAATATATTTAATATATAACTCAGAATTGCAATACATACTAATACAAACTAAATACAATGCAATACAAACTACTTTTTACAGACATCAACAAGCATCAAAACAAAACAAAACAAAACAAAACAAAACAAAACAAAACAAAACAAAACAAAACAAAACAAAACAACTTTAAACGCTTTAAAGTTCTCAGCATAACTAAAATCACACTGAATTAAAAACAAAAATTACGTTTAAATATTAATTTACATTTAGCTATTTAGCAGACACATTTGTCCAAAGCAACTTATTCTTCTTAGAACAGCAAATTAAAATCTAAAAAGTCAGAATTGTAAGGTAGTTAGCAAAGTCAAATCTAAAAAGTCAGAATTGTAAGTTAATTAGAAAATTCAAATCTAAAAAGTCAGAATCGTATAGTTTATGCAATTGCAAAAACATTTAAACAATTTCTAAAATCTAAACATTAAAAGAAAAAGTGTGAATTATTAAATATAAACTTGGAATTGCAAGGTGAAAATCCTGATTTCATATCTTAAGTATCATAATTTATATAAAACATTTCCATTTCACATTTGCCCTTTTTCTTAGACTTGCAACTTAGTATCTCACAATTCAGAATTTTTGAATAGACTTTCAGAATTGCAAGTTCCAATCAAAAAGTCAGAAGTGTGAAACGTTACTTCTATCATACAAACAACTTCTAAAATGTAAACTTGTAAGTGTGAAGAAAATGTAAGTGTGCTAAACTTATATCTTGCAATTCTGAGTTTACATTTCACGATTCTGGGAAAAAAATGTAGATATGAATTGCTAGAAAATAAGAACTGCTATATGATCTCAAAATTCTGAGCAAATAGTGAAGATTGTGAGATACAAATGTGTAATTTTGAGATCATATAGCAGTTCTTATTTTCTAGCAATTCATATCTACATTTTTTTCCCAGAATCGTGAAATGTAAACTCAGAATTGCAAGAAAATAAGAACTGCTATATGATCTCAAAATTACACATTTGTATCTCACAATCTTCACTATTTGCTCAGAATTTTGAGATCATTTTATTTCATGCTATTCTGAGTTTCACAATTCTGACTTTTGTTTAAATATTTCAGATATGTGGGGTAAGAACTATTGTGGAAAAGGCCTTTGATTTTTGCTGCTTGTTTAAAACAACTTATTTAAAATGAGCTGAATCAACACAATTCCTCAGTTTTTTGAGGGGACAACTTAATTGTTTTATGTTCAATCCACTTAAATTGGTAAAAACAATTATGTCAACTTAATCAATTTGTGTTGGGACAACATGAAGGAATTGTGTGGAAACCAGCATTCTTAAAATCTTATAAATGCAGGAATTCATTAACTCTGACCTTAGTGTCTTTACTTCCCTTTCCCAAGTACAATCCAACCAACTGACATTATCCAAAAAACACCATCACCCATTATCAATATCCACCCTCTTTCCTTTCACTCCAGCCCATCATCTTTCCCATCCCTCATTTCTGTGTCATGGATGGAGCAGGTCCACAACCCCTTCAGCACATTTCTTCATCAGAAACAAAGACCTCCATGCCATCCATTCTTATCCATTCTACCCCTTTCTACGTCTCTCTCTCTCTTTTACCCCCCCCCATCTCTGCTTCGGCTGCTGTCATACTCTTCTCATTAATTCCAAGCTGTCATCCGGTCGCCTAGCTGTATCTCCCTGCCAGGTGACAGCTTTCCAATGACTGACAAAGGCTCTTTAGGTGATACAGAAGATCTTTCGCAGAGCGAGTTTTGTAAAGTGCCCCTCAAATGTCACTTTTTTTTCCCCTCAGAGCTTGAAGCTGAGGTGAGGGCCCTCACTCGTGTGCTCAGCAGGCCAGAACAGTAAACAGAACTGAGGCCTTTTTACACACCGGTCTGAGGGACGGAGCTCAATCAAAGCTCATCTCTGCTCTCATGGGCCACGTCTCTTCCTGGAAAGGTCTGCGGAAAGCGCTGGAAGACATTTCAGCTACGACAATACACTGTCAGTACAAGTTATACCAGAGTTGTTTGCTGTTCTTGAATTTGACTGGACAAGTGCATCAGAGGATGAAGGCGATTGTGTATAATGTTACATACAATATACACTGTAAATAAATCAGCTAATCAAGCTTTATTGACTATTGGCATTAGAAATTCCTTCATTAAATAATAAAAAAAAGTACAAATTGTTACCTGGTTTTTCAACACTATCCCGCAACAATTCGTAACATTGATTTAGTGGCTAATTTGTATTTATTTGTACAGTCTCATTCGTACATTTTAATATAATTTGCTCATATCCTAATGAGTAGGGTTTAGGGATGGGGTTCTTGTTTTCATATTCAATTCAATTCAATTCATCTTTATTTCTATAGCGCTTTTACAATGTAGATTGTGTCAAAGCAGCTTCACATAGAAGATTATAGTGAATTGGAATGGTGTCCGTTCAGTTTTTAGAGTTTAAGTTCAGTTCAGTTCAGTGTGGTTTAATTTTCACTGCTGAGAGTCCAAACACTGAAGAGCAAATCCATCGATGCGCAGCTATACAGGTCCCGAACCATGCAAGCCAGTGGCGACCGCGACGAGGAACGAACTACACCAATTTGCGAAAGTGAAGGAAAAAAAAAAACTCGAGAGAAACCAGGCTCAGTTGGGCACGACCATTTCTCCTATGGTCAAACGTCTTGTGCAGAGCTGCAGTCTAGGCGCCGGAGGCTGGTGAATGCTGGACATCAGCGAAGACTCGTCTGTCACGGGGTCTCACAGGAATCAGTCTTATGCTTTTCACTCCTCCATGACCACCACAGCAGCTGCTCAAGATACGGCCTGGTCCGGGATGGAAACCTTGGGATCATCTCTTCACAGGTCTTGGATTGCATTAGTGGCACTGCATAGTCTCTGCGGGCCTCGGGATGAGTATCCCCAGGTGGAAATAGAGAATAAAGAGAATAATTAGCATAGCTGCTGTTCATAGTGTATATAAACGAGATGCAAAAACCTGCGTGGAGCACATTCATGCATCATACCATTATGCAATGCATTGAGTGTATGCTTTACTAAAAAGATAGGTCTTTAATCTAGTTTTGAACAGAGAGAGTGTGTCTGAGCCTCGGACATTATCAGGAAGGCTATTCCAGAGTTTAGGAGCCATAAATGAGAAGGCTCGACCCCCTTTACTCGACTTTGCTATTTTAGGTACTACCAGCAGCCCTGAGTTTTAAGATCTTAAAGAGCGGGTTGGATTGTAGTGAGACAGAAGGTTGGTTAGATAAACAGGTGCTAGATTATTTAAAGCTTTATAAGTAAGAAGCAATATTTTATAATCAATACGGAACTTAACAGGCAGCCAGTGTAAGGAAGATAAAATTGGGGTGATATGATCATATTTTCTAGACCTGGTAAGAACTCTGGCAGCTGCATTTTGTACTAGCTGAAGTTTATTAATAGAGGATGCTGGGCAACCAGCGAACAGAGCATTACAGTAATCCAGCCTAGAAGTCATGAAAGCATGAACTGGCTTTTCTGCATCTGAGATGGATAGCATACTTCGTAACTTAGCGATATTTCTCAGATGAAAGAAGGCGGTTTTTGTGACATGGATATGATTTTCAAAAGTTAAATTGCTGTCTAGTATAACACCCAGA
>CAIGQV010018201.1:11209767-11227450 GCA_903798115.1 Danio jaintianensis
TGTAGCTGGTTTAGAAGCATTTATAAGTTTATCTAGCTCTTCCTTTTTTTTTTGTATACAAAATTAAATTCTGAGTACATTCAAAGTACATAATTGAAAGGACTCATTCCTTATTATTAATGAGTTATTATTTGCTGTTCTTAAATTTGACTGGACAAGCACATCAGGGGATGAAGGTGACCCTATATAATGTTACATATAATATACACTGTAAATAAATCAGCTAATCAAGCTTTATTGACTATTGGCATTAGAAATTCCTTCATTAAATAATACAAAAAGTACAGCTTGTTACCTGTTTTTTTCAACGCTATCTCGAGGCAATTCGTAACATTGATTTAGTGGCTAATTTGTATTTATTTGTACAATCTCATTCATACATTTTAGTATAATTTGCTCATCTCCTAATGAGGAGAAGGGTTTAGGGGTGGGGTTCTTGTTTTCATATGGATGAAATCATATGAATTTGTGCGAATTAGGAATTTTTCTGACAACACATCACATTTCCTTGTGAGATCTGGCTGGCATTTACATGACCAACCTATTTTTTTATTTAAAAGTCACTAAACTTGTCTGTTAATCTTAAGCATCAAAAGTTGTCGGAGCAGAGATCAAGGTTCCATTATGCAATTATAAATTATTAAAAAAAGAAAGAAAAAAAAGAATGAATCTCTGTTTTTGAATGAATCAGTTGAGTAAATAATTTAAATGGCTTATTCATATAAAGTGACCTGACTCATAATTCTGTGCTATTTTGTGCATTCAGATTCAAAATGATTTGGATTTCTCTTTATTTACACTTTAGAATTGCATTATGGGAGCATTATCTCTGCTTTGACAACTTTTGATGTTGATAATTTAACAGCGAGGATAAACAAAGTGAACTTTATTGACAGTTGCAACAGTTTTAACCACTATATTGCATTAAAAAAAATTTTTTATACAGAAATATGTTAATAAAATAACAAAAAAAAGTACAGACTGTTTCCTGTTTTGTTTGTGCCATATTTACATGACCAGCCAAAAAAATAAATAAAAAGTCACTTTGTTAATCTTGTCAGCATCAAAAGTGGTCAGAGCAGAGATCAAGGATCCATTATGCAATTAGAAATCATAAAAAAGAGAAAGAAAAAAAAAACCTCACAGAATGAATATGTGTTTTTGAATGAGTCAGTAGAGTAAATAATTGAAATGACTTATTCATATAAAGTGACCTCGCTTTTATGAGTGACCTGACTCATAATTCTGTGCTATTTTGTGCATTCAGACTCATAAAATGCAACTGCTAGCAATTTCAGTTACGACAATACATTGTCAGTACAAGTTATACAAGAGTTATTTGCTGTTCTTACATTTGACAGGACAATTAATTAATAGTTGCATGTATTTTATGGTTCATGGGTGTTTTCTCTTTATTTACAATTGCATTATGGGAATGTAATCTCAGCTTTGACAACTTTTGATGTTGATAACTTATCACAGAAGTTCAACAAAGTGACCATTATTGACAATTGTAATAGTTTAAAAGAATATATTGCATTATAGATCATTTACATAAAGAAATATATTCTGTTTACTCTTTCTGTTTACTCTTTCTATATAAGTATATTACGTATACTCTTTCATTAGTTTTCATTAATTTTAATGTTTTTTTCATTAGTATTTTTTTATGAATCTGTAAATTCATGACTTAAGTGACTCCTAATGAATCTTAAAAAAGTAGTTCATATTGTTGCTGAACAAATTAGTGTTAAAAACACAAATAATTGTTTTGTTCTGGAATGAATCATTCATTTATTCATTCATTCATTTTCCTTTGGCTTAGTCTCTTTATTCATCAGGGGTCGCCATGCACAGCGGAATGAACCGGCAACTTATCCAGCATATGTTTTACACAGTGCATGCCCTTCCAGCCGCAACCCAGTGCTGGGAAACATCCATACATACTCATTCACACACACACACTATACAGCCAATTTAGTTTATTCAATTCACCTATAGCGCATGTCTTTGGACTGTGGGGGAAACCAGAGCACCAGGAGGAAACCCACGCGAACATGGGGAGAACATGCAAACTCCACACAGAAATGCCAACTGGCCCAGCCGGGACTCAAACCAACAACATTCTTGCTGTAAGGCGACAGTGCTAACCACTGAGCCACCGTGTCGCCCTGGAATGAATCAGTTTTTTTTTAAATAATCAGTTGAATAAATGGTTCAAACCACTCACTCATAAAAAATGTCCCTTTGTTTCCTAAATGATTCAGTGTTTTGAACTGGTTGAGTGAATGATTCAAATGATTCACTTAAAAAAAGTAGTTATTATTGTAATTTTGTTAACAAATTAGTAGAGTAAAAGATTCCATTGACTCACTTGTTAAAAATATTAATTCAATTGGGAGAATGATTTAAAAGACTCTCTTACATTTTTCTTGTACATAATCATTTACTTTCTTTCTAATCAAATCAGCTACATGAATGATTCACGGATTTACTGGCATAAACAATGTAACCTTCATAGAGATTCAATAAATACTTTTACCCATTATTAAGAGGCTCAATATAAGAGACTAAATATATATATATAGTTAAAAATCAAAATAAAATAAAAATTTAGTCAAAATTATTAGCCCTTCTGTATTTTTTTTACCAAATATTTCCAAATTATGTTCAACAGAGCAAGGAATTTTTCACAGTATTTCCTATAATATTTTCTCTTCTGGAGAAAGTCATATTTGTTTTATTATGGCTAGAATAAAAGCAGCTTTTATAAAAAAAACAAAAACATTTTAAGGTCAATATTATTAGCCCCTTTAAGCTATTTTGTTCCGATTGTCTACAGAACAAACCATTGTTATGCAATGACTTGCCTAATTACTATAACTTGCCTAGTTAACCTAATTAACCTTTAAGCCTTTAAACGTCACTTTAAGTGGAATACTAGTATCTTGAAAAATATATCGTAAAATAATATGTACTGTCATCATGGCAAAGATAAAAGAAATCAGTTATTATAAATTATTTATTAAAACTATTATGTTTAGAAATGTGTTGACAAAAATCTTCTTTCCGTTAAACAAAAATATACTGGGGGACAAAGAATTCAGAAGGGCTAATAATTCTGACTTCAGCTGTATATACCTGTCGGTTGGGAGTTCAGAAAGAAAATGGGAAATTGAAACAGTGCAACATATGGACGAAGAGTACTTCTATCCTTCATTAAACATAATGTTTGTTTTGACCGAGGTCCATAGTCTCTTAGCAGAAAGACAAAGCAAAGATAAATGACCTCACACACAGACACCGACAGCACCTCAAATCTGCCCTAATTTACATCCAGGCAGATATTAAAAGAGAACAAGCAAAGACAAAACAAACTATTCAGTATGAATCCCAAAAAAAAGGTGGAAAGGTCCTAAAAGCGTTCATAGAATCATACATTAACATGTAGCCACAGGAGGGAACTATGAGAAGTTCATAAATAAAACTTCAAAGCCATTGGTAATTGTTGTCATCCCTCGCAATGGCGTTGTGTGTGTTTTTTTCATCTCTCTCATCAGCGGTGCTCCCACCAGTCTCCACTTTGTTCTGGTTGTCGGCGTGTGGAATAATGGGCGAGTCGCATGTGTACGTTTATCTAATTAACATGTGACACACACTGAGAGTCAAATGAAAGGCACGGCCGGGGATCGCCGGTGAGCTGGAGAAGAAAAGCCGCCTCCCACCGAAGTCGCAGTCGGACTAAAGTCGCAGTTTGTTAACAGATCTCTACCTTTGTTTGTGCCATGATTCGTTTGTTATAATTGTGGAGAGAAGATGGAGGGAGGAGGAGGTGACAGAATTGAAGCTTTCTGTCTGTTGTGAGACATTGTGCTACAGATTGGGTTCCCTTAGACCTCCATTAATGGATTGTTATTCTTCCGTTTTATGGGGGCCTTCAGTTGTCCTGACTTTTTGTGTGATTTTAGTTTAGGACAACTATAACGTGACAGGTACAAACTGAAATTTTAAAGGAATAGGTCACCCAAATATGAAAATGTACTCACTATTAACTACAACTCTTGTCACAAATCCTGTTTGAGTTTTGTTCTTCTGTTGAACACAAAAGTAGAGTAAAAGATTCCATTGGCTCATTAGTTAAAAAGAATAATTCAATTGGGCGAATAATTTATAATATAGAATAATGACTCTCTTACATTTTTCTTGAATCAATGACTCACTTGTATATACATTACTTAGATTAGTCAGTACTAAAGCCAAATCTGGAGCTTATCTAACAAAATAACTTATGATAACGGTCCAAAAACTAGTACACCCAAATTTATATGTTATAGAAAAATATGAAATACAAATTTTAAAAAGAGGAAAAATCAAGAGAAGCAAAAAAATGGAAAAATGTAGTTTTGTAGGTTGTAATTTTTTTTGTTGCAATATTTTGCTTGAATTTAGTTGTATTATCATTCAGTTTCTAAATATGTTTGATGACTACAATATTATTTTAATAAATATATGTTTAATAAATCTGTTTTGTTTAAATGCACCAAAATGCATTGCCTATATTCACTGAGAAATGGATAAAAATATTCATTGAGCACTGTGTGTATATATATATATATATATATATATATATATATATATATTTATACAGTTGAAGTCAAAATTATTAGCCCTTCAGTATTTTTTTTTCTTTTTCAAATATTTCCAAATGATGTTTAACAGAGCAAGGAATTTTTCACAGTATTTCCTATAATATTTTTTTTACATTTTTTTTTATTTCCTATTTTCAATTTTTTTCCGTTCTTGTACAAACAGAAATTTAAAAGGGATAGGTCACCCAAATATGAAAATGTACTCACTATTAACTACAATATCCTCCTCTTGTCACAAACCTGTTTGAATTTCTTTCTTCTGTTGAACACAAAAGTAGATATTTTGAAAAGAAACCTGTAACCATTGACTTCCATACAGAAGAAAGTATATATAAAAGTATAATAAAATATATTTTCAAAAAGTCAAAGTTTTCCAATTTCAATAAATGTAATACATTTGTATATATGTGTGTACATTATATAGCTATGGACAAATCTATGGCTTTTTCTTTTATTCTGTTAACTACTTATGTCACTTCTTCAAAATTTTAAATACTAATGTTTTAACTGTTGAACTAGCAAACACTTGTTTGAGTTTGGGGGAAAAAATGGAAGAAAATGTCTAAAAACAGTCATTTTTAGGTGCTCATATTTTCAGTTTGTAGTTCAATACCACTGGTCAACACAATGTCAACTATTAAACAAAAACAGTTATTAACAAATATTCTCGACTATAAACCTCTTTGCTTGCAACAAACAACTCCCCCTTTAAAAGTCAGCATATTCAAAGAGGTGAACGCCAAAGAGGACAAGCTTCTCAAAAGTGAATGAAAGAGGAAAAATGTGAGGGGAAAAAATGAGGCAAGTCAAACCCGAAGGGAGATGCTGATTTAAACAAGTAAATCTTGGCTTGTCTATTTTCAGCAGATGCAAAGAAAGAGTGAGAGAGAGAGGGAGAGAGAGAGAGAGAGTATCAGACGAGTGAGTTTATCAGCATGGCACCTGCTCTGGTACATTCTTGATGAAGCAAAGGTTGTCTTCATTAAGGGCATTAATATTCATGACGCATGGTAATTTTGACACAGAAAAGGTCTCCGTAACCTTTTCTTGTGTGAGAATTTTTTACTTCTCAAGGAAATTACAGTCCGGCAATGACTTAATTAATGCTTGCTTTCTGGGCTGCAGTTTGAGGGCCTGTCAGTTTGGTGCTGCCCAGGCTGTCAAGCAGGCACAAGGCTGGGGAGGAGAGACAGATTGAGAGAAGGAGGGAGAGATGCAGACTACACCCAGAACAAGACTTGCTTTTCTCTCCTTCTATCTGGGCTTTCAGATTCAGCGTTCACATTTTACACTCACCCATGACCTTGCACTGTTTCCCAAACAGTTAACTACGACCTTTCGTCCCCTTCTATACAATCAAACTTTCCATTCAGCTATTTATTCCGTCAAACTTCGCAATTAAAACGCCGAATGAATGTCTGATGAGTTTGACTGCGACGCAAAGCTGAGAAAATGCATCTCGCAACCTAAATCTCCCTCCCTCGCTCGTGCCACACATGATGTTTTCGCTGGCAAATCGCAACCGTTTTCGCCCACCAACATCAGACTGTAAAAAATGTGAACATAAGGTAGCATTTCCTTTATCATGTCTCATAAAAATAGCAATTTGCCGAAGCTCTTGTAGCACAATATGGAAGGTGGTGTGGCTTGCTGATAATGTTAAGATGACAGATTGTCCTATACTGGGAGGTTTCCGTCGAATCTGTTGGCTGGCGTAATAAATTGTGTGGAATGAGAGAGGCAGAAACAGAGAAAGAAGGCTAACGAGGGGTGGGGAAAAGAAGAAAGCGCTCTTTCACGCCAAAACAACCCCTTTAGTCAACAATGAAAACTGAGCTAGCGGTGTAATTACACACAAAAAGAATCTGCTTGTAATTAGGTTGTTATGGTCTCATCGCTAGCAGAGCCGCTTCCTCAGACGCCGCTGCCATTCATGGCCAGACGGTGGTAAAGCGAGGGCCGAGGGGCTTCCAGCTCCAAGGGACCCCTAAAGAACAGCTCTCAAACTTGCTCTCAATCACCTGTTTCTCAGAATAGCAGCCAACTAAACAGTGGCTCTGAGAACGACAAGAAAGGCTTGATAAGAGGCTTGATTACGCGCTAAGCGCTTGAAGGAGGGGGATGCTCAAATACATCTCAAGGACAGAAATAATTAGCTTACAGGGAGACAATTTCTGACAGAATCTGACTGGAACATCCTTAAAGAACTCAACAGCACATCGCTGACACATTTTGGTAAACAAGACTCCAACTTTAGCAGCACAATGAAGCAGAACGCTGCTAATACACAGTATAAAGACCTAACACAGGCATACTGAAATATCATAGCGTGCTGATATTAGCAGTTATACAACAGAGTATAAATAGGATTTGATTAGACTGAGAGCCATTATATGTAAAACCAAATAAAACAAATGTCCTCATCAATGTGGACTGATTAATAAAGAAATGGCTTTTATGTGAACTGATTCTTGTTTGGGTTTTAAAATATGTAAAAAAACAAAACAAAAAAAAACAAACAAACAAAGATTATGAATTAGTTATTTTTTATTGAATTTAGGACACAACCAGTAAAGAATACCTCTGTGAAGTTGGCACCCCATAAAAATAAATAATCCCCAAAATATGCCATTCGTTTGAGTTGGTTTGGTGTCTGAGATATTAAGCATTATTTTTTAAGTGTGACGTCACTTTCCACCCCATGTTGCTCAAATTGCTCCAAATCAGCACAGTTCGTTGACTGGTGTCATACGTTTGTGCTTGATTTGTGCTGGTTTATGCCGTTAAATCAAACGCTGTATCTATTTCCCTCATTTAGATATAACCAAAATATTTCGGGAGCCGTGACGTCACTTTCCACCCCAGTTCCTCTTAATCGCACACAACTGGTGTCATTCGTTTGTGCTCGATTTGTGCTGGTTTGTGCCGTTAAAATGAACTTCAAATATATTTGTGCACGAATATAATATTTTCGTTTGTTCTGCTTTTTTTGTGCTGCTTTTGTTTGTTTTTTTAATAATTAAATAATATTTATAGGTCATTCAAAGGTTTCTTGGCCCCCCCCAGCTTCTCCATATTCACCAAAATAGTCACGCTTTTGTGTTTTTTGTGAAAAGTGACGTCACAGCCCCTGAAATATTTTGGCTATATCTAAACAAAGAAAATAGATACAGCATTTTTTTTAATGGCACAGACCAGCACAAATCGAGCACAAACAAACTGTGCTGATTTGGAGCAATTTCAGCAACATTTGGTGGAAAGTGACGTCACACTGTCAAAAAAATAATGCTTAATATTTCAGACACCAAACCAGCACAAACGTTGTTTTATTTGCAGCACAAATCAGCACAAACGAATGGCATAGTTTTGGGGATTATTTATTTTTATGGGGTGCCAACTTCACTGAGGTATAAAGATGGTCCATAAACAATAGAATCATATGGACCGGAATTTCTTACTGAATCAAAAGTACAATCGGTGAAGATGGATTCACAGACAATCGACTCTTACAAATCGATTCTATTTTCAGGCATATTGCACTGTTGACTGACACAAAATGACTGTTATTAACAATGTTTTTAGTGAATAAAAATAAATAAAAATAGCACATCCAGTATCTACTGATTCACAGACAAATTAGTCTTATGCATCAGTTCTTTTTTTAGTGAATCAAAGGTGTATATATCGCAACTAGCATAGACTGATTCACATACAGTATAAACATCTTTTAAGAATGTTTTTTTTTTTTAACGAATCAAAGATTATAGACAAATTGACAGACAAAAAACTTTCCTGAAACAGTTTTTTTCAGTGAATCAAAAGCAAAACATCCACAGACAAATGACTCTTATGAACAGATTCTTTTAAGTGAATCACATGCACATAGCACAAATAAGTTAGACTGATTTACAAATAAAGGACTCTTTATAAAAATAGAACTGATTCATTTCAATGAATCAAAACAATACAGTCTAGCCCATATGATGACTAAATTATGTTCAAAAGACTCTTATGTACTGACTCTTTTATTGAATAAAATAGTTATATAGATAAAAACAAACATAGATAGAGAAAAACCACACTGACCAATTCACGAATAGCTTCTGTAAAGACTGGTCCATAAACAAAAGTATCACATGGACCGGTATTTTTTACCAAATCAAAAACATGTAGAGAAATTGGTACAGATTGATCCACAGACAATAGAATCTTTAAAATAATTATTTTAGTGAATCAAAGACATATAATGCAACTACGCACAAACAATTGACTGTTGAACTATTGATTGAAGAAAATCATACTTACCATTTAATGAATAACTCCAGAAATACTTAATGAAATGAACACAATTTCTAAATTATCATCACCATCATATCATCATGACATTCAGTAATTACATATACAAAGGACATTATAACTTCTGTAAATCCTGAAATCTTTATCCAACTATAAATCTAGGATACATAAAAAGGTGTTTTTTTTGTCTATGTGAGTTCTGATCAAAACCTGAATAATGTATAAAAGCACAACCACATCCTCGTTGCTAAAATAACCAAGATTACCATTCAAATGACAGATTTTTTTTCTTTCTTTCTTTATGCTTTATTGTTAATATTGGCACAATACGGTATCTACAACTCAACCGAAATGATGCTAGATCATTACTCGTGATGGCAGACAGATGAGATACTTCAAATCAGGACCAGCACATCCATAGGATCCCTAACAGGACGTGTTACACCACTCCTGACAATCCTGTCATTAGCAGAACTCCATATACCGCACCGATGCTGAGGATGTTTTCCTGCTTTTCCTTGCAAAAATTCACAATAATAATACTTTTCCGAGTGGCAAACATCCCCTACCACAGCTCATTTCCTGTAAACACACAACGCAACGTCTCAGTGTCTTCACAACCAGGGATTCATTACGAACAAACCTGCAGACGTTGCCAGCCTCCGCTGTTGCGTGTAGGTATTTATGCGTGTTTGAGTAAGAGAAAGAGTGCGGGAGAGAGAAAGAGAGAACATTGTCACACATCTCTTGTCAGAGACAAAGAAAATATAAATATGTAAATTGTATTGTCACAGACATTGCAGATGATTAGGTGTACAGTGTTCTTAAAGAGAGGAGTCCTCAGTGCTTTCTGCGGTCCTGTCACAGAGTGAAGCGCCTGCTTTGATCACTCGCATCGCTCAAAGTGAAATCTGTCTCTATGACTTACAGTGCTGAGGGAAGGATTAATGATTTCTGCAGATGGAGGGAGACGGAGTTCTGCTCTGTGTGTGTGTGGGTTGTGGGATGCGGTGGGGTTTAGGGGGAAAATTATCATGGGAAGAGTCCAGATGCTCTTTGGAGAAGGAGAATGTCCTAAATAGTGCACTTGAGGTCTTGCTATCGCCGTTTGGCAGTTCAGCTTTCAGGAGGGTCTTCGAGAGGAATCAGGGTTCCGTTACTGCCCAACGGTCATTACTGTTATGTAACAAACACTCAAAAATTTACTTTTGCTGCTTCTTCAAACTACTTATTTAATATGAGTTGAACCAAAACAATTTTAAAGTTTTTTGGAGAAGCAACTTAATTCTTTTATGTTCAATTCACTTAAATTTGTAAAAAAGTTAACTTAAGCGATTTATGTTGGGACAACATGGAGGAATTGTGGGGAACCCTCCATTTTTTACAGTGAACCCAAGAACTGATACGTGAAGAGAAAGCAAGGGTTTATTTTGATTTTACAAAAAATCTGTAATGTTATCAACCCAGACCCATTGGAAATACATACTACATTTTTGGAATATGTTAAACATGTTGCTCCACTAGAGTGCACTGTCTAAATTTTTGCATACAATTGGCATAATGTTTCAGATACACATCCTTCTTGTAGTATACCTAAGAGAAAGCAGGTCTTCTCCGTTCATGTAGACCAGCAAACCAATGATTGAAATCCAACCAATAGTGTTTTAATGATAAACATAAGAGAAAAGTGTGTCATGGCCACATTGTTTTACCTTTGTCACAAGTATAACACTGTACAAAGTGAGTTATCGAGCAAACTGATCACGACAGAAAAGGGTGAGGCAAACCCATTAGATTACAAAATATAAATACATCTAAATTATTTTGTGTTTTTAGTTGGTGTTGTGCAAAGAACTGCATGAAAATGATCCTCTATTAGTCAATAATATAACCCTGTAGATATCATTAATGTGAAAAGGAACAAAAGTTGTTAACGTCGTACTGCCCCCGAGCGTTCATTTTACCTAGAAACTGCAGTCAAACATATGTTGAAATACGTTATTGTAGTTTCACAGAAATGTAGGATGAAGCATGTATTTCCAATGAGCTGTTCATACTAGTTATTGAAACATAACAATTTTGTATTAGGTTTACCATCACATGAACAATGTTACTTTTTTTCTCTTACACATGACTCAAATACACAGCATATTTCACTCAAAAATGGAAATTATTATATCGTTTACTCACGCTCAAAGCCTTTCTTTATTCAGACAAACAAAGTTGGAGTTATATTAAATAATGTCCTGTCTGTTTCCAGATTTTTAATGACAGTGAATGGTGCCTGAGATTTTGATGCTCCAAAAAGCGCATTAGTAATTGACTCTAGTGGGTTAATGGATGCCTTCTAAAGGAAAGCAAACATATCTATATTTGAAACGTTATATATTATCACTGGGGGCGGCACGGGGGCTCAGTGGTTATGACTGTCACCTCAAGGCAAGAAGGTTGCTGGTTCGAGTCCCGGCTGGGCCAGTTGGCATTTCTGTGTGGAGTTTGCATGTTCTCCCCGTGTTCGCGTGGGTTTCCTCCGAGGGCTCCGATTTCCCCCACAGTCCAAAGACTTGTGCTATAGGTGAATTGGATGAACTAAATTGGCCGTAGTGTATGAGTGTGTGTGTGAATGTGAGAGTGTATGGGTGTTTCCCAGTACTGGGTTGCGGCTGGAAGGGCATCCGCTGCGTAAAACATATGCCGGAATAGTTGGTGGTTCATTCCGCTGTGGCGCCCCTGATAAATAAGGGACTGAGCCGAAAGAAAATGAATGAATGAATGAATATTATCATTGGCTTCCAACAACTGCATACATTCTTTCACAAGGGAATCAAGATACCACATGTGATGTAGAATGTGTAGCACAAGCTGAGGTGAGAACTGATGAATATGGAAAAGCAGAAGATTTACTGTAGCAAAACTAAATGCTGGTTACAAATTAAAAGTGCATTGACTCTCTTGTGAATGTGTGCGCCAGCTGTTGAAAGTCAGTGATAATACTTCGTAAAAACTGATTCATTAAATTACTTTTTAAAAAAGTGTATAAACCCATTGCCTTAAAAGCGACAAGTTGTCTTTTACTTGAAAATGTGAGTAAACGCATTGCAACTTGGAACTGTTAAGCTGACATAGCTTAATTTTGATAATTATCCACATAGATTATTTATTTAAAAAAAAATAATAATAATAAGGCAACCAATTACTTACTTTTTTAAGTAAACAAAAATGGAAAAATGGCTTTTTCCATTTCTCGGAAAAAGAAAAACTCGGGACCATCTACTTCCTTTACAAAGCTGAAAACAACTTTCTTTCTCTTTTTAGTCTCTTTTTAGCTTGAAACTAATCTAATTAATCAGTCAACTAATCACTTTTTACAGTGTATTTTATAAACATGTTTTTTTTCATTAACTCACTGGAGTTGTATGGATTACTTTTATAATGGATGAATGTGCTTTTTAGAGCTTCAAAAACTCGGGCACCATCGACTTCCATGATCTGCTGGCCTTACAGCTCAAATAATAAACAATTATTAACTGTAAATGAATGTACTGTAAGTACTTTTATATATTGGCCACAGTCAAATGAACTCTATTTCTGTCTGGCCAGTCCTGTCCAGTGGCTACAGAAAGCTTTGTCCCCAGTCCTCTTTATCACAGTCTGTCGTGACCATTAAGGCTAATTTCTGTTCTAACTGAACAGAAAGGCTCATTTTCTGAACAATAGTCCTTCCTTCAAATTTGCAACATGTCATCAGTGAATGTACCCAGGCTGCAAAAGCTGCTTGAGACACTTCAGAGTCACAGCCATGTGTCTCGAGCACCAGGATTTGTCTTGGCCAATTCATTTAACAGGAACAGGAGCCTTAATAGAAATCAGACGGATAGACAACTCCACTAAAACTTCCTTTATCTTTAAATTACACAGTGTTAGAAATTATCATTCATTTCAGGAAATTGGTTCACTCACATGATTCATTTAATTGAACCAAATACAGAAATGCTTTACTGATTTTCTTTTTCCCAAAGTTGCTGCAAGACATCAAAGTCTCTATTGCCATTTTGTGTAATTTTGCGCAATTTGCATGAACAAATTTCAAGTAAATTTTACTATCTTAAATTAGGTACAATTAACTTGTCAATACCATGTAAAATTTACTTAATGTTTAACCTAACAATCCTAAATTAATTAAGTAAATGTTAATTGATTATCTTTATTTTTGAGTCTATATTTATTTAAATGATCTAAGTAATGTCAAGTTCTTGTTTTAGCAGAAGGAACATTGCTTTTATCAATTGCAATAAATCTTATTAGTTAAAACCAGTACATTTGATGTTACTTGGTTTAATTAAGACACACATTTCCACTTGAAATGTGTTATTTCACTTTATTTTAAGCAAATTCAACCCAAAAGCAAATTTACTTTAAAAATGCTTACTGATTTCAGAGGTAGTGTTAGCACAGCTATGGCTCTGAGTATTTCAGAGGATATGTGTGTTTTTATATTTTATTTTATTTTATTTTGAGGTGATAATGGGAAAGTAAGAAATGTGTGTTTTATCTGTATTATTTACTACTATGCATGGTCTTTTTAAATACCAATGAAAATACAAATTAAAATGAATAAAAAAACCTAGCATAACAGTACCATTTTTATTATCTCATTTATTGTTATAAGGCAGGTAAATTCCAGATTTAGTGCAAACATATCAAAATTGCTAAAATTACATGCTTTCTGAACTGCTGTTTTCTCACCGCTGCCATTTTTCTTGTGTGTAAATTCCACTGAATGACATCTGGTAAAATTACTTATACAAAAATGTAAAAGTGCCTCATTGTGAGTCTACAAATACAAGCATTAAAGGTCACCCAAAAACAAAAATTCTGTTATTAATTACTCACCTTTATATCGTTACAACCCCTTGAGGCATTTATTTATCATCGGAACATAAATGAAGATATTTTAGATGAAATCCAAGAGCTCTCTCATCATCCATAGACAGCAATGGTCACGGGACGTTCTAAATGTAGACAATGAACCAAAAAACATTGTAAAAACATTCCATGTGACTTTAGTGATGAAACTGTACAGCTCTATGAACAATTTTATGCACCAAAAACAGTAAAAATTACTTTGTTTGCTTATGTCTTCCATGTCAGATCAGGGTGTAAATGTACAATCAATATGTAGTCCCCAGTAGTAAATGTGCACTCTGATTTGATGCAGAAGAAAAGATATAAGCAAACAAAGTGATATTCACAGTTTTATTTTTGCCACACAAAGGTGTTCTTGGAGCTTCTTGTGGTTACAGTTTAATCACTGAAGCCTTTTCTGGACTTTAAACATCTCATGCCTATTGCTGTCTTCTATGGACGAGAGAGAGCTCTCAGAATTTATATAAAATATCTATTCGGATGAAATATCTTATTTTATAAAAAAAAAAAATATATATATATATATACACTCACCGGCCACTTTATTAGGTACACCTGTTCAACTGCTCGTTAACGCAAATTTCTATTCAGAAAATCACATGGCAGCAACTCAATGCATTAAGGCATGTAGACATGGTCAAGACGATCTGCTGCAGTTCAATCCGAGCATCAGAATGGGGAAGAAAGATGAATTAAGTGACTTTGAATGCAGTTGTTGATGCCAGTCTGGTCTGAGTATTTCAGAAACTGCTGATCTACTGGGATTTTCATGCACAACCATCTCTAGGGCTTATAGAAAATAGTCAGAAAAAGAGAAAATATCCAGTGAGCGGCAGTTCTGTGGGCGCAAATGCCTTGTTGAAGCCAGAGGAGAATGGACAGACTGGTTCCAGCTGATAGAAAGGCAACAGTAACTCAAATAACCAACCGAGGTATGCACAAGAGCATCTCTAAATACACAACACGCCCAACCTTGAGGCAGATGGGCAGCTAAGAACAGGAAACTGAGGCTACAATTCACCAAAAAGGCTTACCAAAATTGGACAATAGAAGATTGGAAAAATCTTGCCTGGTCTGATGAGTCTCGATTTCTGCTGCGACATTCGGATGGTAGGGTCAGAATTTGGTGTCAACAAATTCTGCCTTGTATCAACAGTTCAGGCTGGTGGTGGTGGTGTAATGGTGTGAAGGATATTTTCTTGGTACACTTTGGACCCATTAGTACCAATTGAGCATCGTGTCAAAGCCACAGCCTACCTATTGTTGCTGACCATGTCCATCCCTTTATGACCACAGTGTACCCATCTTCTGATGGCTACTTCCAGCAGGATATCGCGTCATGTCATAAAGCGCAAATCATCTCAAAACTGGTTTCTTGAACATGACTATAAGTTCACTGTACTCAAATGGCTTCCACAGTCACCAGAACTCAATCCAATAGAGCACATTTGGGATGTGGTGGAACGGGAGATTCGCATCATGGATGTGGAGCTGACAAATCTGCAGCAACTGCGTGATGCTATTATGTCAATATGGACCAAAATCTCTGAGGAATATTTCCAGTACCTTGTTGAATCTATGCCAAGAAGGATTAAGGCAGTTCTGAAGGCAAAAGAGGGTTCAACCAGGTACTAGTAAGGTGTACTTAATAAAGTGGCTAGTGAGTGTGTATATAAATAATATCACATACCTTTTGGATGAACTAAAAACTTAAGTTGCTGGCTGCAGTGTTTTTTTTTTTTTTACTTGATTACTAAAATAGATTTTGGAGGGTTCTTACTTTGCAGAAGTACATTCATTCATTAATTTTTCTTCGGCTTACTCCCTTTATTTATCAGGGGTCACCACAATGGAATGAACCGCCTTATCCAGCTTATCCAGCATATGTTTTACGCAGCAGATGCCCTTCCAGTTGCAACCCAGTACTGGGAAACACCCAGACACTCTCGCATGCACACACACACACTATGGCCAATTTAGTTTTATTCGACACTGCTAACCACTGAGCCACCGTGTCGCCCTTGCAGAATTACAATTTAAACCAAATACTTGTAACACAACTGTTGTTCAACAACTTGTTCATTTGATAGAAGATGCTGACAAACATTTTTACAACACAAACAAAAAATATTTTTAACTTTTAAATTGGTGTATTATACAGTTTAATTTTAATCAAATCTATAATATTGCTTTTCATGGCAGGTACCATTTGGCGGTCCTAATTGACCTGATTTGGTTATAAACAGTACATTTTATTTAATAATATATAATTTTAGCATCTGACACATATGGTAAAATATTAAAATACTAAAATAACAGCTTAAAAAATATATGCTTGAGAGTATATTTGGCTAGTTATATTAGGCGTATCAATTAGATTGATCTTAATAGGATCTGATGTTGATTCTTTTAGTCAGTGATACAGCATTTGCCAATACCTCAAAAAGGCTGCATCTTTCAAACATGTTTCACTTTTTTATTTTTATTTTATTTGAATTAGTATTTTTAATTTTAATGTTAAGTAATGGTCTATATAAGTGTATTTATTTATTTTATATTATTTTTGATTGATACAAATCATAATTTATGATTGATTTTTGACAATTATGTGGTATTTAACTATAAAAACCCTGACTGATGCATCATACCATTAGTCATTTGATTTATGTATTGATCCAGAACAATGCATTGCTACACCCCCACTTTGTAGCATCGCCAACAAATGTTTCAAGCATTATAAATACCGTGTAGCTTGCTGAGCAAGTTTTAGATTAGCGTTTGCCAACACTATTCATTACATCTATCACACAAGCCGACATCACACACATCGTACAAATTCGGCCATGACCCATTTAAGCCCGTTTCTCATGTACCACTGACATAAAACAAGCCGCTCGGCAGACCTGAGTCAGACCTTAATATAACTTGGACTGTGAAATCGCGTTTGTGAAGGATTCCCCGAGACTCTTTCATTTTCCTTCTCTCCTTTTGATTCTTTCAGCGCCGCTTCCTTTTGTTTCCACAGCTGGACCACTTGAACCTTTCTGGTCTCTCTCTTCTTTGTCTTCCTCAGCCCTCTCTTTTATGTATGTATCTATCTATAGTCCGGCAGATGCGAGCCCCATTTGTACTTCCCCTGACACTCCTGCAGGGGCTTTGCTTAGGGATGCGGGAGCCACAGCCAATCCTGGGTGCAGCTCATGGATCAACCTGACACTTGGTCAGCATCAGCAGATTATGAGCTATAGGAGCCTGACAGTGCTGTATTGTTCTCCCATCTAAATATGAACAATACGCTCCGACCAGCGCGCCACTGACAGCTTATTCCCTCTTATCACTCCTGTGGTGTGGCGGGACATGATCTGCTGGGCCTCTTTCTTTACACACACACACACACACACGCACACATGCACGCACACACACACACGCTCACCTGTGGTTTGCTCAGGCAAGGCCAATACAAGGCACATTTTATGAATACAGTACAATTAGCTGTTTAATTTTATGTTTTTATGTTGATAACAGTTTGTTTATCTTTAAAAATCTACACTGTAAAAAATGCTGGGTTCCACACAATCCCTTTATGTTGTCCCAACACAAATCAATTGAGCTAATGTAATTGTTTTAACAAATTTAAGTGGATTGATCATAAAACAATTAAGTTGTCCCAAAAAAAACTAAATAATTGTGTTGTTTCAGCTCATTTCAAATAAGTAGTTTGAACAAGCATCTATCTATCTATCTATCTATCTATCTATCTATCTATCTATCTATCTATCTATCTATCTATCTATCTATCTATCTATCTATCT
>CAIGQV010018201.1:11233102-11253510 GCA_903798115.1 Danio jaintianensis
TTAGCTCTACTGTAAAAGATCTGGGTGTTATACTAGACAGCAATTTAGTGAGTGGAGAGAAAAGGACTGATTCCTGTGAGACCCCAGTGAAAGACGAGTCTTCTCTGACGTCCAGCGTTCACCAGCCTCCGGCGCCTAGACTGCAGCTCTGCACAAGACGTTTGGCCATAGGAGAAATGGTCGTGCCCAACTGAGCCTGGTTTCTCTCGAGGTTTTTTTTCCTTCACTTTCGCAAATTGGTGAAGTTCGTTCCTCGCTGCTGTCGCCACTGGCTTGCATGGTTCAGGACCTGTAGAGCTGCGCATCGATGGATTTGCTCTTCAGTGTTTGGACTCTCAGCAGTGAAAATTAAACCACACTGAACTGAACTGAACTTAAACTCTAAAAACTAAACGGACACCATTCCAATTCACTATAATCTTCTATGTGAAGCTGCTTTGACACAATCTACATTGTAAAAGCGCTATAGAAATAAAGATGAATTGAATTGAATTGAATTGAAAAAAGTTGTTGGAAGAAAGATCAAAGTCCCATAATGCAATTCAAAATGATTAATAAATGAGGGAAAATAAAAAACATATATAAACATAAAATAACAAAATATTTTTTATAGTGTAGCATAACAACAAACAAAAAAAACATACCAAACCATGTCAAAAAACCCACTCTACCAAATAACTTTTTCCACAACCAGAACAAACTTAAAAAGTCTAAAATAATGAAGGCCTAGCCAAATGTCAGTAATAAACTATACTGCATTCAAACACAAACAATATTGGCACAGTGGCCCAAAATGTAAAAACACAAAACTACTAACCCATTTTTTTTTTTTTTTGCATTATACGGGTCTTTCTTTCAGAAAATTAATTTACCCTGTCCCTGGTGTTTAATTCATGGCTTTGTGCATTCTCAATGGAAAGAATAGCCCATCCTGATCTCAACTCTGCAGTCTGAAGTCAACTCTGCTATATGATGCTGGCTCACCGTCAGCATCAGTGTCATGTAGTTTCTGTAATGCGACTAACTTTTCCCTCCTCTCTTTCCTCATTAAAATTCCAGTGAAATCCAAATTAAAGTTGTTTAGCTGTTAATATCAGTGGTTAGCACTGTCGCCTTACAACAAGAAGGTCGCTGTTTCGAGTTCCAGCTGGGCCAGTGTGGAGTTTGCATGTTCTCACCATTTTTACGTGGGTTTCCTCCGAGTGCTCCGGTTTCCCCCACAGCCCAAAGACATGCGCTACAAGTGAACTGAATTAACTAATTTGGCCGTAGTGTATGACTGTGTGTGTGTGTGTGTGAATTTGAGAGTGTATGAGTGTTTCCCAGTACTGGGTTTCGGCTAGAAGGGTATCCGCTGTGTAAAACATTTGCCGGAATAGTTGTTGGTTCATTCCGCTGTGGTGACCCCTGATAAATAAGGGACTAAACCGAAGGAAAATGAATGAATGAACAATTTTTCAAAAAGTTTATCAAAAACATTAAAATACATTTGTTACAATCATTCATTCATTTTCTTTTCGGCTTACTCTCTTTATTAACCTGGGGTCGCCACAGCGGAATGAACAGCCAACTTATCCAGCATATGTTTTACGCAGCGGATTCCTTCTTGTTGTGAGGCGATTGTGCTACCCAATGCACCACCATGACGCCACACTTGTTACAAATGATTGATATCCTAACCAAAATATGGAACTAATTCCACAAATCTCACAAAACGGTTCCTGAACAAAACTGGAGCTAGCAACATCTGAGCAAGCCATGTTATTTTTGGTGTGCAGATGTCTAACGTTGAATGTGTTTGACTGTGTTAGAGAGGAGGGTTTGCGATGTCAGAAAATAAAGTCAAAAGTGCCATTTGGAGGATTACTTTAATCAGAGAGAAGAGAGAGTTGGACTGAGTGAAAGTGCTGTCAGTTTGGAACATGGAACTGAACGCCTGAACATACAGATTTCCAGAAGCCGCTCTCTAGCGCCCAATTAATCATGCACATTATTCAGACGTTAAGTTAAATATGTTGATTGTAACCTTGCTGAGGAAAAGGAAAGTGTTTCTCTGGAGGTGAAGGGCATGGTTTAAAGCTCAGAGAGTGTGTGGTCGTGTGTGTGAGTGGCGTGTATGTGTTTGTGTGTGTGTAATCTGCAGGTTTGTGTGTCAAGGTCAGAACGGTCAAATGTGTCCTCTCTCCTTCGCTCCTCACACCTGAATCAGAGCTGACACCAGAAAAAAAAATCCTTATAGTCTGCAGAGCACACACACACACACACGCACACACGCACACACACACACATTTGTTTTTGTGGTTTACTCTTCATAGATTTTTATACTGTACATTAAATCCACTAACCCTAACCCAAGCCTAAACTCAACTCTCACAGAAAATGTTATAATAACACTCAGGGGTGTGTTTCCAAAAACTATGGTTAGTAATAGGGCTGCACAATATATAAGTTTCGGCATTGATATCGCAATGTCCAAATCTTCAGTAGTCACACCACAGGATTTGCATTGTCATTTTGGGATTAAACTTGACCTAATCTAATAGGTTCTAATAATGTGAAATATTTTCATTTTAATGTATATTTAAGGTCTGTGACTTTCAGATTTCAAGCAAATTTATATCATTTGGGCATAAGAAATTGCAACTTTAACAAGTTTGCACTTTAACAAAGATTAATTGTTTAATTATTTATACAATAAAGACTATACAGTGTTAATTTACATTTTATTATTGCGTTTCAGAAACTCAATGCTGTTAAAACTCCACCAAAAACCATGAAGAGCAATATATATATATATATATATATATCCATTTCACTCAAATTCTTTTAGTTTGTTAGGAGATTTAACCCTTTCACACGTAAGTTTTTAATACACTCGCTGACCCCGTTGCAAAAGTCATGGGCCAATACTAGTCTGCATTGCAGTGGAGATAATTAGAACTGCTGCATTTACAACATGCTAATTCATCAACTTCTCCCAAAATACACGAACGTATAGTAAGTAAGTAGTTGTAGTTGTTTAACTGAGAGAAGGATCTATGAAATGTTCTAGTGTGTATCGGATGTGAATTAAGCACATCTTTCATTTGATTAAAAAAACAATTATTGGCATCTCCATAGACATCAGTGTGTATTTTAAAAACTATTAATATTATGTTCTGCTACTACTTATGTGCGTTTAAATGCCTGAAACTTAAAATAAACATTGTTAGTTTGAAAACACTGATAAATTATGATTTATGACAAGTGCTGCACGTCTTTCTCTGGCTCAGCACGAGCCATCATGGGAAAGTAGATTTGAAATTAGATTTGATTGTTCTGAACTGAATGTTGTAATCACATCAGTGTGATCGAACAGGTGAAAGGGTTAAGCGCTGTTTTCAGGATTAAAAATTTGCATGGGCACTGGTGAAACCTCAGAGTAAAGTTAGGAAACCCACATAATAAAGCAAATTAACACAAAATAAAACAGTGAAATAAAACAGTCCTTTGATGATAATATTTCATTATTTATCAAACCCTTCAGGATCCAGCGATCTCTGAATTTAAGGCAAAATCAAGCAAATGTCGCAAAATTTTGTGGAGGTTGCATTTTTTAAACATTATCGCAGATTTCCTGCATATTTTGGAAAGTCGGGACTAGGCATGTGCCGATATAAGATTCTGATGGTATGATAACCTTGGATAAAAAAATCACGGTTTGACGGTATTGTGATTACTGCTCTGAAATAAATTCTTATAAAATGTCTGGGTAAAAAACTCAAACTTTTCCTGCTTTGAACACGATATATTTTATTTTGAGAAACATTTAAAATATTTTGTAACAGTAAACATGTCATGCTTAATCATTTAAATAAATCATTGACTTCTGCTGTCTTCATTAGTTTCAAAAACACAGATTTCATTACAATTTAAAATGGCATCTTTGAATAGTGTTTGGATGTTTGGATAGTAGACGCGAATAGAACGTGCTCGCCTCAAGTGTGCAAAGCCTCAAGTTGTTAATACATGCTTTTCATCTGGTGTGTGATCTGTATTATGAAACATTATCACAACGTGCATTCAAAGTCTGTTTGAACTAGGCCACATGAGTTGTATCACTCTAAACTTCTACATATTGTATATATGCATCCTGTTTCATATGCGTAGCTCTCTCTCTCTCTCTCTCTCTCGAATTATCTCTCTCTCTTGATTTATCTTTCTCTTGATCTCTCAAACATACACACACACACACGCATACTGCATGCTCTGCACCATGTCCACCAACATGTTCAAACAGCCATCAAACAACACAGTTGCATTATTTTCAAACAGTTGGTTTCATTTTCAAAAATGATACGGCAGATTTTGGAGTAAAGTCTAGTTCTCTCTGTTTCTCTCAGTGTTTCCTTTATATAGCTAAGTTACAGAAATTGATGATTCTCAAGGTCAATTTTTAATAAAGGTCAAAATTAATAAAGAATTAAGATGTGTACATTTGTGTATATTTCCACAGCAAAAACAATAAAAGAAATGTGGCAAAATTTGTCGCAAATTTAGCAAAAACTCGCCACATAATCAATCATTTTAGTCGCAAAAAATCCGATTTTTTTTCATAAAATTGTGGAGTGGCTGATTTATAGCAATACAATCTTTGATCTCAAACTTTTTTATTATCATTAGTTTTCACTCCACCACATGCTTGATGATAATTATAATGTCTCAATGTCTCAAATTAAACTACGTATCTGTAACACATTTCAAGAAAAAGTCATGGCTAGTCATAACTAGCTAGTTCGTTTCGTTTCAGTACTATAGTAGTTCAGCAAAGAGTTTCAACATTGGTAAAACACACCCCAGTACATTTACATGGACAACAGTATTCCAATGCTAACATGACTAAGACAATACTGTGATAAAGAATCGACCATGTAACCAGATATTGCTGACTATCCTTAATCCAGCTTAAGTTAATACAAGTCAAAGTTAGATTTGTGGAGTATTCCTATTTTAGATGCACTATTGAAGTGCAGTATAGACATGTACATACCTTAATCACACTATTTTATCACATCATAACTTTTCATCACATTGTGACAGGATAAACACACGGCAGTGGTCAACAGTTTGACAGCAAAATAAAGAGCATTCATTTGAATGAGGGTTTGTAACCACCATCGTCTGTCTGCACACTTAACATAACACATAAACTATCAGCACTTGAAGCTTTCATAAAAATAAAAATTAAGACCAAAACTGCATCCAGAAGACGAACTATAAAGTTGAAATGTGAAATTCTGAAGGGAATGATGTGATGTGTAATGATGTGTGCCATTAACCACGCTGTCAAAAATATCTGTTAATTAACTGTTAGTTTCCATATTTTGTGATTCACAAGTGTTTTCCATTTATTTACGGTTGTGAATTGCCTTAATGTCTGCTCTGTCGACTTTTGATGTTGAAAATTCGACTCTACAGTTCAACAAAGTGACTTTGATTGACATTTTAGTAGTTTGAAATAATATAATGTATAAGAAATAATATGTAGAGAAATAAGTCTGTAAAATGACAGAACATGTACTGATAGAAGGTTTTTGTAGGGTAATATACAACACCAGCCCAGACAATATATCACTTTAAGCTATTAAAAATGTTAATAAAAGTCACTTTTCAAAACTTTCCAAGGTTAAAAGTTGTTGGGAGAAAGATCAAGATCCCATAATGCAATTCAAAAGCTTAAATAAAAAAAAATAAAAAATAAATTTAATCACAAAATACAGCAAAACTGCTAATTTAAGGATATTTTTACAGCACAATCTCTGTACTATAACATGTAAAAAGGAAACATAAAATTATTATACTAAATGTATTACATTTTAATCATAATATTGTATTTTTCAAAAAAAAAAAAAAATTAGATAACTGATGTCCATGTAAATGTTCCAACAGTTCAGCATGATTTTTAAGCCTTTTGATTTATAAAGACACATACAATGCCTCAGTAAACAATTTACACTGTAATATCCATCTAATAACAATGGCATTGCACAATTGTGTTCACATAGTGTATATCACAAGGATACACACACTTGTACTTGTAACTTGTAATTCCCACAGATATAATGATTTTATACTATACACAGTTTATATTATATCCTTCTACCAATCTCTACCCCTAAATGTAACCCTCACAGGAAACAATCAGCATTTTGTGATTTAATATGATAAATCAGTGTGATTTATGAGCTGTTTTTCTCATGGGGACCAAAAAAAAAGTCCCCACAAGGTCAACATTTTCTGGTATTGCTATACTTCTGAGGACACACACATACACACACGCACATTATCTCCACCTTGCTATCTCCAAGCATTCATACACGCATGAGGGATGCATATCACATTGTAAATAGATTGTCTATGAGACGTTTTTTTAACGTCTTAATAAATGATTCTGTATAGCCGTCATCTGTCATGTTTTCTAGTGTTCGGTTTAAACAAGTGTTTTCAGAGAGCTAAAGCGTTTGTCATGGTAAGCTATTATTTATGCAATTACAATAATAATAGGTTATCTATAAAATATGCAACTGTTTTCAACATTTTTTTGACTATAATTAAAAATATAAATAATTCTATGTTATCTCTAAAATGTCAAATAAAAAATTGCTTAAGGGGGCTAATAATATTGACCTTAAAATGTTTTTTTTATTTATTAAAAACTGCTTTTATTCAAGCCAAAATAAAACAAATAAGAAAAAAATATTATAGAAATATACTGTGGAAAATTCCTTGGTCTGTTAAACATCATTTGGGAAATATTTGAAAAAGAAACAAAAATTCACAGGAGGGCTAATAATTAAGACTTTGACTGTATATATAGATATATCATCAATGGCTAGTTATCAATAACACATTGATTATTCTATCTATAAAATGTAAATATTGACACATAAATTAGCATCTATAATCACAGTTCACAGATCCTCCAGCCAAATCGTATCCTCAAATTACAGCCCCCCTCCACCTCCACCCCATCTCCTGTCCACCCGACGTCTGAACTTCCATAACCTCTATTCTTCCCCCGTCTCTCCTCAGTCTTCCGTTTGATCCAGCAGTTTAATAACCTCAAGTGCTGTCATGGGTGCTTTTTGAAAAATGGCTCCCATAAACCATAACAGCCTCAATCAAGCAGTGGAGATTTCGGCGGGCTCCGACTATCTCCCTGCGTCCCCCCTGTCCCATGTCCCCGCCTTAATGAATTAGTGCTGAAATATGCAGCGGCACCCCAGTCATTAGCACAAACGCGCATCTGTGATTTAATATCATTTTGCCCAATGTTTGCGGCAGAGACGGTCGCGGCTGACTGGCATGTTGAAATATTTGAACCCTATTAGACAATGGGATAAAACCAGCCTGTTGCTCCTGAGTATATCAGTTGTAAATCCCTGCTGATTTACAAAGCATTAACATTTTACTGAGCCCTGGAAAAAGAAGGGGAAAAAAAGTCGCTGATTTATACAACTATGCTCCCTCACCTTCATTTTTCTTTATTTCTAAGCGAAGCAGGTGATGACATTTTGAAAATAAATACTAGGCTAATTAAATACTGATGGCAGAGCAGCGTGTGGCTGATGGACTGGCGTTGTGTGAAGTGACAAGTGGCTCGTGTTGTTGTGGAAAGACTGTTGCCAGTTTTTCTTTGAATGCTGGAATATTTATGATTTATTATTTTTTTTTACATAGATATTATGCTGTTTAGAAGATTGCGATGGATCCTGTTAATGTTGTGGTTTGAGAATGAAAAAGTTCACTTTAGATGGAAATATTCTGTATAAGCAAATACATAGTTTCTGAATGTTAATTGTCAGATTTACAACATATAAACATGTTATCAATTTTGACTTTTATCTAGCAATTTCAAGTCAAATGTGAGTTTATATTTTAGATGTTTCAATTGCATATATACAAAAAATACACACAAAAAAAGTTAATTTCCAAGTTTATATCTTGCAATTCAAAATTTCTCAAAACTGCAAGATTTAAACTCACAGTTGAAGGTTAATGAATAAAAATTGCAATTTAAGATCGCAATCATGAGAAAAAAAATTAGATTTGCGAGATATTTTTTGGTCATTTTAGATGTATTTTAAATTATTTATCATTATTATACATTATTTTAACTTCATTATTAGTTTTATTTTATTTATTTGTAGCCAAAACAAGCTTTCATAGTTTATTTAAAAAATTGAAGATTGAATTGAACACTCAAAAAAAGATGTTTGCTGCTTGTTCAAACTAATTATTTAAAATGAGCCGAATCAACACAATTCTTGAGTTTTTTTGTGGGTAAAACTTAATTGTTTTATGTGCAATGCACTTAAATTTGTAAAAACAATTAAGTTAACTATAAAGGAATTATGTGGAACCTAGCATTGTTTTACAGTGAATTTTGTTTAATTTAACAAAGAAATTGAAAGCCTAAATAATGGATAAAGGAAACAAATTCCTCGTATGTGTGAACATACCTGGCAATAAAGCTCTTTCTGATTCTGATTCTGATTCTGGATTAGTTCACTCACAGACTATTGATTATTCTCTAACCATATATTCAGATCCAAGATTTTAACATTAATTTTCAATTGTTGATCTCAACATTCCAGAGTTTTCTCCATAAAGTGGACTTCTTTGGTGCTCAGTGGTTTAAATTTCCTAATTGTAGTTTCACTGCAGCTCTACATGATCCCAGCTGATGGATAGGTCTTGATAAATTATGACGTACGGAATACTGTTTCCGAGTCCAAGCTGCTCATTTGAATTGAGAAAATAATTGTTCATGGCCACATTTTAGTCATATCACATTTGTGGTGTGAAAAAGTGTTTGCCCCTTACTGATTTCTTTTTGTTTGTCACACTTTAATGTTTCAGATCAACAAAGAAATGTAAATAATTGTCAACGATAACACAAGTAAACATCACGCAGTTTTTAAAATGAAGGTTTTTATTATTGAGGGAAAAAAAACACAAACCTACACAGCCCTGTGTAAAAGAGCTTTGGGACTGCAGCGAACCACAGGGAGAGACATTATCTACAAATGGCAAATACATGGGACAGTGCAGAACCTTATCAGGAGTGGCTAGCCGACCAAAATTACCCCAAGAGCACACTGAAAACTCATCTGAAAGGTCATATAGACCCCACAACAACATCCAAAAAACTGCAAGCCTCACTTACTTCAGTTAAGGTGAGTGTTCATGACTCCACCATAAGATAGAGACTGAAATGCCCAGAGTTGCCAGACAAAAAAACATCAGAAAACATCTTGATGATAACCAAGACTTTTGGAAAAATACTCTGTGGACTGACGAGATAAAAGTTTAACTTTTTGGAAGGTGCGTGTCCATAAACAGGTTTCAGGTCCAAAACCTGTAACCATTGACTTCCATAGCATTAGTTTTTCCCTACTATGGAAGTCACACTGGTTACTGGTTTTCAGCATTCTGCATAATATCTTCTTTGGTATATCAACAACATAAATAAAAAAACTCATAAAAGTTTGGAACAACTTGAGGGTAAGTAAATAGTGAGCACATTTGAATTCTTAGGTGAACTATCCCCTTAACAAGCAAATAGAAATTATCAGTCATTTTCTTTTAAAAAAAGACAAAAAAGTTCTGTAATTCATTCAAGTTATTCTGTCTGCACATACAGTATGGATCAAACTGATGTGACTCTCAACAGCCTGCCAAAGTTTGAGAAAAGTCCTTGAAAAATAAATAAAAAAGCACTAAATTAATCAACAAGAATAGAACTTTTCGCGAGTGAATTAGCACCTTCATTTTTGTGTCAAAAATTAATTGTATCCCTTTGCAGCTTTCCCAATGAGATATTAAAATGGGATGTAAAGTAGAGGGGGTGGGGACTGCTGGTTGTGCTAATTGATGCATTCAGAACACTGTGTGGGACCTGGGGACGCTACGCCACACTGGGGATGTCAGTAGCTCTAAAGACACCAGCGTATCTGCCGCACCATTTAAAGTCTTTAATCAAAATCTACAAGCGGAAATGTGGCATGCAGACAGCGTGGGCTCCCTAATTCCGATGCACCATGGGGTTCAGTTTAAGGGAAGAGAAAGAAGAAAGTAAACCTTCCAAGAATTCATTGACTTGTTTCTGCATGGATGTTACCCAGGCTTGCATAAGGAAGGGCTTGAGCTGGAAATCAACTGTAAAGTAATTACAGTTTCTCCACATGAACGTGAAGAACATGTTCACTTTACTCTTAGTTTAAAGCACTGCTTCTTAAAGTTTGGACACACCAGATCTTAATACACTCTGCTTTTGTTGTTGATTTATACTTTTTTATGGAAGAAACAATGAAGTTTGTGAAGTTTTGTGCAGATCTGACGGGCACTTTAATATCCCATGAGGCCACAGGAGAGGATTTGTAAAAGGTAGTGATCAATTTACAATAATATGACTAACACTACAGCTGTAAAAAAAACAATCTGTTAATTAACAGTTTTTGTATTTTGTGATTCACAAGTGTTTTCCATTTATTTAGGGTTGTGAATAGCATTATGGGATGATCTTGATCTCTGCTCTGTCGGCTTGTGATGTTGAAAATTCAACTCTACAGTTGAACAAAGTGACATTTATTGACATTTTAGTAGTTTGAAATAATATAATGTTTAAGAAATATAGAGAAATAAGTCTGTAAAATAACAAAACATGTAGTGGCAGTTTATTACAAGCTTTTTGTAGCGTAATATACAACACCAACTCAGACAATATATCACTTCAAACTGGTTAAAAGTTGTTGAAAAAAAGATTAAGGTCCCATAATGCAATTTAAAAGCATAAATAAATGGGGGGAAATGAAAAATAAAAACATGAATCACAAAATACGGAAAACTGCTAATTTATGGATTTTTTTTTTTCTTTTTGTAATTTAATAACTTAATTATATATTTAATACCATACTTTACCCTGAGGTTTCTAAATGTGTGTATATTTCATTCGTTGTTTATATATATATATATATATATATGACAAAACACAAAAAAGTTCTGAGCATTTCTACCTTGTATGGCCATAATAGTCAAATTGACAAACAAACTATATTATATTATAGGCTATATTCATTTTAGAGTAATGACTTCATAAACATGATGATTAACATTCAAAGCTCAATTCTAAAAATGTCAATAGAAGTTCTGAATGTAAATTTGACATGACAAAAATTCAATTTGGTACATAAAAACTGAAAATAGCACAAATGCCTGAGGACTAACATGGTACAAAAAAAGAGAGTTAACATGATACAAAAAAAGTTAACTTCAGCAATAAAATGTAACTATTTGGCCCTTAAAAGTCTTATTGAATCAAAATGATATGTATGCAAAAAGGAAATAAGACAAATGTGTGCCAAACAAAACCATCCTGCCATTTATGCTCTCTCTCTCTCTCTCATATTTCTTTCAATACGTACACCTTAAAAAAAAAAAAAAAAGACTTATCTCAGGCCACTTCTAGAGCTTCATTTTCAGAGTGTCAAGCAATTTGTTTAAAGGCTCAAGTCACGAGTCAAGAGATGGCGGCAAAAAAAAAAAAGCCCCGGCGTTAATAAAAATTCATAGAATCTGCTCAGCCACAGAAATGGATGGCGACTGAGGGGTCACATTGCATCTGTGGTGGGAAGGTCAGAGGTTGCGTACAGTTTGAAAACAAGACAGTGTGTTTTCATGCATCATATAACAGATAAAGATTTTCGGTGTCGAGGCGGACCGGCGTTGTGGTGGGGGGGAGGGGGACACGTGCGTCCGCCGTCCTGTGTTAATTCTGTCAAGGTGTCACACACTTCATCTTCAGCGCGTCCACGTAAAACACAACCGCTCTGTACTGTGACACACATGTAAAATGTTCCCTTTTTGTACAAAATGCACTACATGCTAAACGCTGTACGTCACGGCAGTTGTTGTTTTTTTTCTTGATCTTTTTATTCTGCCGTAATGCGATTATTCTACACAAATTGTGGGGATTTGATTCGGGCCAAAAAAACATCGCAGGGCCCCGGCGCTTGGGGCTAGTATTCATCAAGTGTAGAAATTATGTATTGAACGTGTTCTTGTTTATGACATCATTCAGCCGGATGAAATAGAAGCAGAGATTGGTTGCAGTGATTACCGTAAGCTGCCAGTGTTTTCATTACAAACAGCAGACGATTTCTAATAAAAAGATTAGGAGGTGTATGGCATCTTCAGAATCATGTCATGGAGTGAATTTATCATGAGCAGGACACCAGCGACCCCATTTTCTACAGCTGTAAAATAGATGTACGGTACATTTCATTTTTTATATTCTTTTAAAGAAAGACTGCCATTACGGAGGTAATGCGTTTAGAAATCTGATGGCAAAAAGTTTCCGGCCTTTTGATTTTTATAGGGGATTGTTCAGTGATTATATGCTAAATACTGAGAGTAATCATAATTTAAACATGATTGTCATGGTATTTGGTGCTATTTGGTGTGATATGTGCCATATTTGGGTAAAAATAAGAAGCAGATCCAATTCACATTACATCCCAAAAAAAAAAGTAAAAATATGTTTAGGTTGATATATGAGGTTAAGAAAGTATATTGTAAAAAAATATTTAAAAATATATAAGAGTGGTCTTGGATATTTGACTTGTATTAGATTTTTAGATATATTTTTTTCTATTTTTAACTCTAGATCACAATTTCAAACTGTTTTCAATATCATTAAAACGTTAAATGTTTCTTGAGCATAAAACAGAATTATATCAGTAGGAAAGTTTGTTACATTCCATCAAAATAATTAATGATATTTTTATTTATTTATTTTTTAATTGTATTATTATCTCACAGTATTAATATTTTAGTGTTAATATTTTAGATATTATTGCATATATGTAATTCTTCATTTATTTATTTATTTATTTATTTATTTATTTATTTATTTTATTCGATATCATGTTGCATTGTGGAATTAAAGTAATTTTTTCTTAGTCTTATATTCTTATTTTTATTGAATGTTCATGTCCTATTCTCTGTGCAATGTAAAAGAGAAGGCACTGTGCCAGATGTCTACAAAAAGTTAGTCTGGTGCATCAATCAAAGATGCAGCAGTAATAAACATTTGCACACAGATATGCAGGGTAAGCACCTCAAACTTTTTCTTGAATTTTGCAACATCAGAGGCCACAAACGCAAAACGTTTTTGAGCAGAAAGCTCTTCCTCAGTGGTATTTTTTATGGCCTCTGATGTTGCAAAATTTAAGAAAAAAAATTGTGGTGCTTTATACCCTGCATATCCATGTGGCGATTTATATTACTACTCTATTCTCTGAGCAAAAAATGCAATACCTTTTCATTTAAATAAACTTTTTTTAATTACATGATATTCATTAGCCCAATATATTTGTTGCTGTTGTTGTTATAAACAATAAGAGTACTATTTCCAATATTTTTAATTGCATTGCAGTGGGGCAGTAGTGATTTCAAAATTTACTTTGAGTTGTATTTCATTGCAGACAATACAACAAACATTATTTGATGTGTTCCTTTTTTTTTAATAATAAAGTATTCTAATTTTTGGTTCTTGCAACACATTTAAAAAAAAGTTGGAACAGTAAAGCATTTACCGCTTTGTAAGGTTGCCATTCCTTTTCACAACACTTAAAAGACGTTTAGGGACTGAAGTGATGAAGTGTTTCAGGTGCAATTTTGTCCCATTCTTCCTGCAAAGTCTTAAGGTGGCCAGCAGTAAAGGGTCTTCGTTGTCACATTTTGCGCTTCAAAATGCACCACACATTCCCTATTGGAGACAGGTCAGGCCTGCAGGCAGGCCAGTCAAGTACCTGTATCCTTTATCCGGCGCATCTGGACACTGTTAACATAGGACATCCTTTTGGCACAGTACAGTTTTAACTGGCATTGGTAGATGTAACTATATATTGTGGTACTTGCCAAAGTAGTCCTGAGCCCATGTGGTGATATCGCTTAAAAATGAATGATGATTCTTGATGCAGTGCTGCCTGAGGTATCGGAGATCATGGTAGTTCAGCTTAGGTATGCGCCCTTGTCCTTTAGAAATTCTTCCAGATTCCTTGAATCTTTAATTATGTTATGTACTGTTGAAGGTGAAATATCCAAATGACTTCCTATTTTTCTTTGAGGAACATTGTTTTTAAACCTTTCAATAATTTTCTCATGTATCTGTTGGCAAACTGGCGATCCTCAGCCCATCTTTGCTCCTAAATGACTAGACCTTTCTTGGATGCTGCTTTTGTACCAAATCATAATTACAATCACCTATTGACATCACCTGTTACAAATCACATAATTTAACCAATTTACCTGATTACTAGCCCTAAACTGCTCCTGTCCCAACTTTTTTTGGAATGTGTTGCAGGTCTGAATGACATATTTACAAATGAAAAGTTGACCAGACAAATCATTAAATATTTTATATTCATATTGTCTGCATTGTAATACAAGTCAAGGTCAATTTAGAAATCATTACTTTTCTTTTTTATTTGCGTTTTCCATACTGTCCCAACTTTTTCTGATTTGGGGTTCACAGCGGAATGAACCGCCAACTTATCCAGCATATGTTTTACACAGTGGATGCCCTTCCAGCTGCAACCCAGTACTGGGAAACACCCATACACTCTCACATACACACATACACTATGGCCAATTTAGTTTATTCAATTCACCTGTACTGCATGTCTTTGGACTGTGGGGGAAACCGGAGCACCCGGAGGAAACCCACATGAACACGGTGAGAACATGCTAATATAAAATACAATATATACAATAATTAACTAGGCGCGACGCGGTGGTGCAGTGGGTAGCGCCGTCGCCTCACAGCAAGAAGGTCGCTGGTTTGAGCCTCGGCTGGGTCAGTTGGCATTTCTGTGTGGAGTTTGCATGTTCTCCCCGTGTTCGCGTGGGTGTCCAAAGACATGTGCTAGGTGAATTGGGTGAGCTAAATTGTCCGTAGTGTATGTGTGTGAATGAGAGTGTATGAATGTTTCCCAGTGATGGGTTGCGGCTGGAAAGGCATCCGCTGCGTAAAACATGTGTTGGATAAGTTGGAGGTTCATTCCGCTGTGACGACCCCAGCTTAATAAAGGGACTAAGCCGAAAAGAAAATGAATAAATAATTAAATAAACATCTTTCACAAGCCGGTTCTTTTGAGTTCCTTCAGATCCTGAAATCCCAATATAGCCATTGGTTTTGCTAATCAACAGCTTAAGATTTCTGATGTAAAATCTGATCTTAACATCTCACAGTTTCTCCCTACATTTGGGACAATTACCAGAAAAATAGAGCATGTCTGTGCTTTAAGGTGCTCCGATTCACCCGGCAGTGCAGCTAGAGGCCTTTTAAAACCCTCTTTGAGTTTTCGCATGCTATCTCTACAGCTGTGTTTCTGCTGCTCAGCCCTCATTTAACATCTCCTATCTTATCTATTTACTTATCTGGCGCCTTAGTCTGCTCAAAAGAAACAAATGATTTGAAAAACCACTGAGGGGAAGATTATGGTAAACCTCGAATTTGTTTTGCTTGGAAGAAAGCCTCCGCAATGTTCCGCTCAATTTCGACAATACGCGATTGTTATGCTAGCATAATGCTAATTGGCTATGGATATAGAAAGGGAAAATACTGCTATTTTTTTGTGCGTGTGTCCCCTAAGAGCTGAGCAGTCATGCTGTGCGTATCTACAAAATAACTTAAACTGGTGTCTGATGGTGAAAACGAGGCAAACGGTAAACGCTGATTGTTAAAGAGAGCGCTTTATAGAGATGCCATCGCTAGTTCGGAAGGAGAAGAACAGTAGCGATTGCCTTGAAGCTCAGACAACAGCTGAAATCTCCTTCCTGAAAGACTGCCACATCAAAGAACTTCTCAGCGCACATCTGTCTGTGCCATAAAGCAACTGGCAGCGCTTGAGATGTCACTGAGTGTTCGGTGTTCAAACATCAGAAACTTGTATAATCGTGTTATACCATTCATGAGTGTGGTCAATGCTGTACCATATGATACAGCACATAAATTCAAGTCAAAAGCAATGACCAAACCATGCTAAACTATTCAAAATTTGTATACAGTTATTAGCCCTCCTGTGATTTTTTTTCTGTTTCAAATATTTCCCAAATGATGTTTAACAGAGCAAGGAATTTTTCACAGTATTTCCTATAATATTTTTTTTCTTCTGGAGAAAGTATTATTTGTTTTATTTCGGCTAGAATAAAAGCAGAGCAAAAAAATAAAAAAAATAAAAATTAAGGTGAATATTATGAGCCTCCTTAAGCAATCTATTTTTTTTTTTATTGTCTACAGAACAAACCATTGTTACACAACGACTTGCCTAATTACCCTAACTTGCCTAGTTAAGTTAAGTTAAGACTCAGTTGACTTTAAATTGCACTTTAAGCTGAATACTAGCATCTTGAAAAATATCTAGTAAAATATTATTTACTGTCATCAAGGCAAAGATAAAACAAATCAGTTATTAGAAATCAGTAATTAATATGTTTAGAAATGTGTTGAATTTTTTTTGTTCCGTTAAATAGAAACTAGGGAAAGAATATAAAAGAGGCTAATAATTCAGGAGGGCTAATAATTCTGACTTCAACAGAATATAGAGAGCTTTTTAAATAGCTATCATTTGTCTACATTCTAAGAAATAAATGTGTTTAGTTGAAGAATAAAATAGTTGCACATTTATTTACACAACCAACACAGAAATAATGTTTTATATAAATTAGCGTCAATGAAAGTTACTTTGCTAAACTGAGTTTTTGAAAATGTTGAAGCAGAAAAAAATTTTTTTTTAATAAATTCACAGCCATGAATCATGGGCTGCAATTTAAATATTAAAATATATTCTTATAGAGTCATACAACTAATTATACAACACATAACAAATAATTTTACAGGGTTGATTTCATCGCTGCTGATTCTTAATCAAATATATAAATATATTTGCTGTTTTTAACTAATTAAAAAATAAAAAAATAAATAGATAGATAAAATGTTTTTTTTTTTATTTCCTTTTAACCATATTGTTACTAAATATATGTTCCAAATTATTATTATTATTAGTAGTAGTAGTAGTAGTAGTAGTATTATTATTATTAATAATAAAATGAAAATCATCATCATTAGTAGCAGTAGTAATAGTACTAGTTAGCTGGTTTGTTTGTAGTAGTAGTAGTAGTAGTAGTAGTAGTAGTACATTAATTAAGGACCAGAAAAAAAAAGAAAAACAAAAAGAAAAATTCCTTGTAGCCCCATTGTTCATTGTAGCCTCATTGTTGCCTCGTTACAAGAGTGACTATGAATGTCAGTCCAGATCCTATAAGGAGTGTGATATTTTTTTTTGTTTTCTCCTCCACCGGCCCATCTGCTGATTTACGAGTGGACACGACACTATTGTTTACTGTTAATTGCTATTAAATTATACCATAGTTCCATGCAAGATGACATTTCGCCTCAAGCAGATATACTGCTGGCAGCACTTCCACCCAGCAGGAATTCAAATAACAGCACGGCCTGTAAATTTGAATGTAAATACATCCATGCAGGAGGGATAAAAAAAAAAAAAAGAGACCAAACCATCATCTGCTGGACATGACAGACACAGGTAAGACCATGAAGGAGGATGCCAGGCTGATGAGGAGACGAGACCTGGTGAAAACAATGGGCCCTGGACAGCCTCACAATAGCTTCATTAGAAGGGTTAACGTTATCAAGCCTTGGGGGGAATGAGTGGAAATATCAAACCCTGCTTAATATGGAAGATTCTGGAAGAAACGGCTGCCATTAGGTTCCATCATTGTGACGGTGAGGTGATTATGTTTGGTAATCTGATGCTCGTTAAGATGTAGGCACTGGCATCGTGCGATGAAGGAGACGAGTATCGGAGAAAATACAGGGAAAGAGCGGGCATGTACTGATAATACACACAAAGGCTTAGTGAAAAGTTGGTTGTTCAAGTCTAAGCTTACAGTAGATGCAGTAAGTCACATCCAAAGATTTGAAAGTTCATCGGAAATTCTAGAACTTGTTCAACCTTATGCTGTTCTGAATTTGTATAGCTTTCTTGTTGTACAGAACCTGGGAGAAGATATTTTGAAGAACAAAGACAAAAGCTTTTTCTCCTTAAATTTTTTTTACATTTTAAATAATTGTATAATGTTTTGTTTAATTTTAACTAAATAAAGTTTGAGAGAATAATGTACTGTAGTTGCTTCAGTTGATGACTAATGCAACCATCAAGACTGCAAGTGTATAGCACTAATAAATGTCCATGGTACTAGAAATTTGACATTGTGCAACTTCACAATTTTACGTATTATATTACTTAACCTGGATGGCAATGCAGTGAGTTGTTATTCAGCACCATTGAGGAACCATAATGTAAATCTTCATTAACTGGCAGAATTTCTTTTTCCATTTTAAATTGACATTTTGTCCAGATGAAGGCCAAAGGGGCCTTCACTTTCAGCCACAGCAGGAAAAGTTGGTCATTCCAAAATTGAATACTAGAATATTGCAGTGCTCAAGAGCTCATTCAAATCCTCCAGACAAAGACTGGTCATCCACAAAAACAAATGTATGAGTATGGGATAATGTAATGTGAGATATCAATGGGCAATCTGTTCAACACTGTAAAGAAGTCAGTCTCCTTAATGCCAAAAACATTGAAATAATGAAATGGCCTGCCCAGGGTCCTGACCTAAACCTGAGTGAAAATCTCTGGAAAATCCTTTGGAACAAAGTAATGACTAACTGTAAATTCTACACTGGAAGAGACTGTAGAAGAGTGGATCAAGATGAAGTCATTCAAAGCACAAGAATGATGGAATTATAAATTACGATGACTAACTGCTAACTTGGTTACTGATAACATTGCCCAAACATACTGATCTAAGATCTATTATCTGTTTTTACCACATTTCAGTAATACCACAGGTGTCTTTTCAATAATAAGTCATGAAAAAGCCTTCATCGAACTTTCAAGTAAACTTTTAAAGTCTGCACAAATCTATACATACTCTGCATGCAGAACGTCAGTCTCAGTCATTACTTGCAAACAACCCAGACGTCTCATAAACAGGTGATGAGCAGAGCATTCTCCCGCACAGTATTTAGAGCCTGCAGTCATGTTATTGTAGCCATAGAGCAGTGTCTCTCTCCATTAGAACTGTTGGAGAACTTCAGCCGCGCTTGAGAGCCTGATGCAAAAGAGTGAGGATCGATGGGCCGGATCAATCGTCTCCCTGGTGGCTGAGTTTTAAGTGCCGGGCCTGTGCTTGTACATCCGCATCAGGAGACCTGTCATGCTGTACTTACAATCAATTAAAGAAATTAGCCTCCTCACCCCCAGCCCTCCCCCTGCTCTCCTCCACACACGCGCTGACGGACAGGGGAGCAGAGACACCTCTCCCTCAACAGCTGGCTCTAAATGACATCCGTGTGGGAGAAACATCTGGAACGACACCTGCCAGCTCTACCTCGGCAGTCGTTTGCATGGAGAGGAGAGGATGAAAAAATGCGCTCGGCACTTGGCGAAGAGGATATGTGCAGTCAAATGAGAGACATTCATTCTGGTAAAGGGAAGGTGAACGACTCGATGACAGAATTTTGATGGATACAGAGAACATCTGTGTATGAGGAGTGTCGTCTTGTTGGGATGTTAAATGCGAAGCTTTATTTTAGAACAGTTGACGCATCGAATGTTAGCGGCATACGCTGAACATTCACTACCCATTTTAGTTTCATAATGTGAGATATTTCAGAGTGAATCAGGATATTTAATGAGAATGGTTTTCTTTCTATCTATCTTGAACTTACTGTTCTGTGAAAAGTCTTTATATGAAGTGGAGGTATGGAAAAACAAGGTGCATACATTTTCTATGACTGGATCGTTTAAAGTCAAAAACCACTGAGATGGGATCACAAAAAAGATGAATGGATAGATAGATATATAGACTGACAGACAGACAGACAGAGAAACAGATGGACATACAGACAGACATTATAAAGATAGACAACCAGACAGACAGACAGATAGACAGTGGACGGACAGACAGACAGACAGACAGATAGACAGATAGACAGCGGATGGATGGACGGACGGACATTATATAGACAGACAGACAGCAAATGGACATGCAAACAGACAGACAGAGACAGACAGACAGACATTATATAGATACACAGCAGAAGGACATATGTACAGACAGACATTATATACATAGACAAACAGACATTATATAGACAAATAGATAGATAGACAGACAGACAGACAGACATATAGATAGATGACGGATAGACAGAAACTAAATAGGCAGACAGACAGACAGACAGACAGACAGACAGACAGACAGACAGACAG
>CAIGQV010018201.1:11263756-11291680 GCA_903798115.1 Danio jaintianensis
ATATAATTATATATTTTTATATATATAATTATATACATAAATTTTTTTCCAGTGTAATCCTATTCCAAGAATATCAATAAACAGAGTTTGAAATGTTTGAAACTGAATTTTGATGACTGCACATTATTCCACTGGTCACCATTTTTCACACACTTTTCCAAAAAAAGTATTGCTGATTATTTCTAGGAGTTCCTAACGGCACATCATTTTTTAAAAATATTTTGAAAATGTGGAATTAAACAGGTTAACCTTTGTTATTTAATTAGCTTACAATAACACATATGGAATATCCAACATGCGCCATTCAGCATGAAAACAATTATCTTGGCTCGTTTCAAGCGCTTAATTTGACTCACATGTGCGTTTGTTGTGCTGCAGGAAGCAGAGGCACACGTTTTCGAAAAGCAAACGAGTTGAACTAAACATTTCCCTCAGAATCCAAACAATCAATTATGACCAGATCAATGCACATCAGAGCCTTTGCATCAAAACGGTTTCCTCTCGCCATCACTGTCACAGTAAAGACGCTTCCCCATAGTAACAAATGGAGCCATCAGCGAAGCTCAGAGGAGGCTGGTGCTCCCTCCCATTTACAAACTCCTTCATCAAATCCCACCGGGCTCTGCGTTGATTACTCCCGCAATTAGCAGTGTCAACTCCGCGATATGGATTAAGTGGTCAGGTTTGGGTCTGGGAGCTAATTAGTCGCCTCCCTCTCTTTATGATTTGTTGATTAATTATGAATATTTAGTTAGGAAAAGGGATGTTAATTATTAATCAAAATTAAATTATCTGGTGTAATTAACCACAAAGTTTTCATTTTTTTTTTTGTCTTGGCAAGATATGTATGTGGCTTGACTGTCGAACAATGAAGAATGGAATGGGGGTTACGACACGCAGCGAACGCTAAAGGTTAACGCAGTGTTTACATTGCATTTGGGATGCGCCATGGTGAGAGTTGTCTGAATATTGCGTTGCGGTAATGACAACAACGCTTGGGTGAAATGTGTCACAATATTCTGAAGTCAGAATTATTAGCCCTCTTGTATATTTTCCCCAGTTTCTATTTAACGGAAAGAACTTTTTTTTTTTCAACACATTTCTAAACATAATAGTTTTAATAACTAATTTCTAATAACTGATTTCTTTTATCTTTGCCATGAAGATAAGACAGTACATAACATTTTACTAGATATTTTTCAAGATACTAGTATTCAGCTTAACTAGGTTAATTAGGCAAGTTGGGGTAATAAGGCAAGTCCTTGTATAACAGTGGTTTGTTCTGTAGACAATCAAATAAAGCAATATTACTTAAGAGGGCCAATAATATTGACCATAAAATGGTTAAAAAAATAAAAACTGCTTTTAATCCAGCCGAAATAAAACAAAAAAGACTTTTTCCAGAAGAAATTGTGAAAAATTTTGTGCTCTGTTAAACAGGAGGGTGAATAATTTTCACTTCAACTGTATACTTTAAAATATTTCATTTCAGTTATAGTTCCCCTTCATATGGGAACTCCAACGTGTGTCTGGAACCAGACATATTGGAAGTACGTCAGACGACCAATCACTCTGAAGAGTAAGAAAATGGGCCAATGAATGCCAAACATGAATTGGCAGAGCTCAGCTCCACAGCTGACAGCGCTTAGTTATTAGTGCTATATAAGCTGCCAGCTGAGAAGCGAGCACTTAGAATTTTACTTCAGAGCCTCTCACTGAGACTGAAGAACCCTCTGCTAAGCTGACTTCCAGAGAGAAAGCAGTATTACTCACCAGTGTGGGAGAAGACGTGACAGCAGCGGTCGATCTGGGCTTCCCGTCCACTGGGCGTTTTACTGGTGTACTAAAAGAGCAGTTTTCACTAAAAGAGCAGAATCGAGCAGCGTGTCTTTTTCAAGATGTCGTTCTGACCGTGCATTACTGGATGTGGTGGTTTCCTCTCCCCGGATGACAGGCATGAGCACTGCATGACATGTTTGGGGGTCCAGCATGTTGACGTGGTGCTCGCGGACAGTTCTTGCCCTCACTGCGAGGGCTTGACTGTTGCACATTTAAGGTCGCGGCGCACTCTTGCATTAGGGTGCGTCACCCCTGCTGCTCCCCGCCATGCGGTTAGCACACGGGCAGGCCTGAGGGTTACAGTGGGGGCTTATCCGTCGCCTTCGGGCCCGCGGACCCCTCGCTCCTCATCAGTTGGCTCTGTCCAAGCTTTGAGTGGGAGTGCTGGTCCATCCTCCGGGATGGCCGTGCTCTGATTAGATGACACCAGGGACGTGATGTCCATCGCTGCATCGGAGGGCGGGCTGACATGCTCCGATGAAGATCCGGACCCACTACCACCCTCCGGGGTGGTCAGCGAGGCCTCGGATTTGGAATCGGACATGTTGGCCGTGTTATTCCGGGCTGCTTCGGCCGTAGCACTGGAGATTCCTTGTCCCCCAGCACCGCATCCGGACCGCTTAGATGGGTGTTACGTGGGTGCTAAAAGGGCGAGACCCTCCAAGCCCCCCGTCCCCTTCTTCCCGGAGGTACACAGTGAGCTCACGCAGGCATGGAGGGCACCTTTTTCTGCCCGGTCCTCGTGCGCTCCCGCTCTCACCACCATCTCACCATCTCACAATCTTTGCCTGCAGGGCGCCTCCACCTGGAGAGGTCCACCCAGACTCCCTTTCAAAGCGTGCAGGTTATCTGAGTCTCTCACGGCCAGAGCCTACACCGCTGCGGGCCAGGCTGCACGCTATGGCCACCTATCAACGCTACCAAGCCGCTGGCTGAGCTGCAGGAGGGTGGTTCTTCCCCGGGCTTGATGCATGAGCTCTGCACGGCAACCGATTACAGTCTCATGACCACCAAATCCGCTGCTCGTGCCCTGGGGAAGACGATGGCCACACTAGTGGTCCAGGAACGCCACCTCAGGCTAAACCTGGCTGATATGAGAGACGTTGACAAAGCTCGCTTTCTTAACGCTCCCATATCCCAGGCTGGCCTGTTTGGCGACACCGTGCTCTCCCCGCTGCCCCATCCACCTCGGCTGCTCCTCGCCGAGGGCGTCCACCCGCGGCTCCAAAATCTGCTCCGCTCCCGCTGCCCGCTCCACCGGCTAAGCGGCAACGGACGATCAGACTCAGCTATGCAATACAGTTCGCTATTCGCCCTCCCAAGTTCACGGGTGTTCATTTCACGAGGGTCAGTCCCGAGAGCGCCCCTGTCTTGCGAGAGGAGATTGCTGTCCTCCTGGCGAAGGATGCAATCGAGCAGGTTCCTCCAGCCGAGATGAAGTGTGGATTTTACAGTCCGTACTTCATCGTGCCCAAAAAGAGTGGAGGGTTAAGGCCAATCCTAGATCTGCGCAGACTGAACTGTCATTTACACAGAATGCCGTTCAGGATGCTCACGCAGAAACGCATACTCCAGAGCATCCGTCCTCAGGATTGGTCTGCAGCTATAGACCTGAAGGATGCGTATTTTCATGTCTCCATTCTTCCACGCCACTGTCTATTTCCCCGGTCTGCGTTCGAAGGACGAGCATGGCAGTACAAAGTCCTCCCCTTCGGGCTCTCTCTGTCTTCGCGGGTTTTCACCAAGCTCGCGGAGGGTGCCCTAGCACCGCTCCGGCTCGCGGGCATCCGCATACTCAATTATCTCGACGACTGGCTGATTTTAGCCTCGTCTCGGGATCAATTGATTATGCACAGGGACAGGGTGCTTTGGCACCTCGACCAGTTGGGGCTTCGGGTCAACCGAGAAAAGAGCAAACTTTGCCCCGTGCAGAGGATCTCTTATCTCAGGCTGGAGCTGGACTCGATCGCCATGGTTGCGCTCCTCTCAGAGGAGCGTGCCAGGCTGGTGCTTTCCTGTCTGAGCACCCTCGACACGAATACAGTGGTCCCACTGAAATTATTTCAGAGGCTCCTGAGGCATATGGCATCCGCAGCTGCTGTCACGTCGCCCGGTTTGCTTCATATGAGACCACTTCAGCGCTGGCTTTACAACCGAGTCCCCAGACGGGCATGGCGCACGGGCACGCACCGGGTGTACATCACTCTGCTGTGTAGCCGCACCCTCAGTCCCTGGATGGATCTTGCTTTTCTACGGGCCGGTGTGCCCCTAGGGCAAGTATCCAGGCATGTGTGAAACGAGCATGCAGCTGCGGGTTCATGGTCCGGACCCCGTCTGCATTGGCATATCAACCGGCTGGAGCTGTTGGCAGTGTTTCTCGCTCTCCGCCGCTTTTTACCAGTGTTGGAGCAGAAACACGTGCTGGTCAGGACGGACAGCATGGCAATGGTAGCTTATATCAACCGTATAGGAGGTATACGTTCTCGTCGCATGTCTCAGCTCGCTCGCCATCTGCTCCTCTGGAGTCACACGCGGCTGAATTCGCTGCGTGCCATTCATATTCCGGGCGAGCTCAACTATGCAGCCGATGCGCTCTCACGGCAGCTAGCGTCCCGAGGAGAATGGAGACTCCACCCCGGTGCGGTCCAGCTGATATGGGAGCACTTCGGGGAGGTCCAGGTCGACCTGTTTGCTTCTCCCGAAAACGCCCATTGCCGGTTGTTTTATTCCCTGACCGAAGCCCCCCTCGGCACGGATGAGCTGGCTCACAGCTGGCCACCGGACATGTGCAAATATGCGTTTCCCCCAGTGAGCTTAATCGCACAGACACTGTGCAAAGTCAGGGAGGACGAGGAGCAGGTCTTGTTTGTTGCGCCTCTTTGGCCCAACCGGACCTGGGTTCCCGAACTCACACTCCTCGCGACAGCCCCTCCTTGGCGCATTCCCCTGAGAGAGGACCTCCTCTCCCAGGGACGATACACCATCTGGCACCTGCGCCCAGATCTCTGGAACCTCCACGTGTGGTCCATAGACGGAGCGCGGAAAACTTAGGTGACTTAACGGCAGCGGTGGTTAACACCATCACTCAGGCTAGAGCACCCTCTACGAGGCATGCCTACGCCCTGAAGTGGTTTCTATTCACTGAGTGGTGCGCTTCTCACCGAGAAGACCCCTGAACTTACCTGATTAGCGTTGTGTTATCCTTCCTTCAGGATAAGCTGGAGCGTAGGCTGTCACCCTCCACACTGAAGGTTTACATGGCTGCCATCTCCGCTCATCATGACTTGGTGGAACAGCAACACGCTCGGGAAGCATAATCTAATCATCCAATTCCTCAGAGGCACGTGGCGATTAAATCCATCACGCCCCCCTCTTATGCCCTCTTGGGATCTCTCTGTAGTCCTGGCGGGTCTGCAGAGAGATCCATTCGAGCCACTCGATTCGGTATCTTTGAAAATTCTGTCCATGAAGACAGCTCTGCTGATCGCGCTGGCATCGTTCAAGAGAGTCGGGGATTTGCCCTAGTCTACCCTAGTCTACATTAGCTAGGTAAAAGCTCCTTACGACCCCTGATCTAAATTTCTAATTATTCCCATGTAATGGTAATTAAGGGCCTAGGGGACGTTGGAAGGTTGCGCTCTTGGTGATGCTTGTGCGCTCACGCTATGCTTGGCAAACTTCACATCAGAAGCGTGACGGGCTTAGCTGCTGTGGCGTTTTCCATACACTCTCCCAATATGTCTGGTTCCAGACACACGCTGGAGTTCCCATATGAAGGGGAACGTCCTGGTTACGTCCGTAACCTATGTTCCCTGAATAGGGAACGGAGACGTGTGTCTCCACTGCCACAGCACCTGAGTCTCCAGCTGTTAGCTGAGTAATCAGCTCTTCAGCAGGCAAATTCTAAGTGCTCGCTTCTCAGCACTTATGACTAAGCGCTGTCAGCTGTGGAGCTGAGCACTGCCAATTCATGTTTGTCATTCATTGGTCCGTTTTCTTACTCTTCAGAGTAATTGGTCGTCTGACGTACTCCCAATATGTCTGGTTCCAGACACACATCACCGTTCCCTATTCGGGGAACGTGGGTTACGGACGTTATTTTAGAGCATTAAATTAAAATATTGGGGTTTGGATCTACATGAGGTTGTGAATGACGCACACATTTAATCATTATCACTATAATATAGATACAGACTAGTGTAAATTAATAAGCAAAAAAATTTATAAATGCGATTACATCAGTTATGTGATGACAAATGATAATAGTTTTTTTTGTCCAACATAGGTTCATTATGAAAACGTTCCCCTATATACATTTCTGGAGATTGTGAATTATATAGCCAGGAATGTATGGCTGCATTTCGCCTTTAAATGGAACGCTACAGGGTGGTATGATGCCGTTCCTTTTCTTGCTTACCAGCTGACCAGCAGAGCAAAGTTGACCGCGATGACGGAGTTCGAGTCTGGTGAAGAACGGTTCCAGAAAGCAGGTAAGACAAAAACAAAAGCCAAAAAATAAAATAACCAAGTAAATAACAGGGTGAGAATGTGGTAAAATCTGAAAACGTGGTAAAAATCAGGGTGCTACAAGGACTTAGCTTTTTCTGGATTGCTTTTAAAAACACTGTCGGTTGGGTTTAGGGAAGTGGGTGGGCGGGTCAATCGGTGCTTTTTAAAACACTATCAGTTGGGATTAGGGAAGGAGGTCAGTCAGTCAGTCAGTCAGTCAGTCAGTCAGTCAGTCAGTCAGTCGACAGCGGCCTCTGGTGGATTTACGCGAGAACAGCAGGCGCGAATGGCACTCGCGAGAGAAATTTGAGATCTGAAAAAGCGTACACAGCAGCCTCTGGTGGATTTGCGAAAACAAAAACTGCTAAAAACGTACCTCCTGGGACGTATTTGGCTCTCTCCAGAAATGTATATAGGGGTACGTATCAGAATGAGCCTAAGTTGGATAATTTGAATGTTTAGCCTTGATTAAACTGCAATTCTGTCAACTAAGTAAAAGAAACAGTGTGAAATTTTGAGCAATAAAACAGTGGGAATTAGGGTTTGTATATGTAGGGTTGTATATGTACAATCCATGTATAGCAAGAAAAATATTGATCTCAGAACATCAACCACTAAATCAGGATGTAAAACAAACTTTTTAAAGGGACAGTTCATCCAAAAAAATTTGTCAATTGTTACCGTAATATTGCATTGACTATGAAAAGTTCAAAGTCCAGAAAGGTACCAGGAACATCGTCAAAACATCATCAGTGGTTCAACCATAATTTTATAAAGATACGAGAATACATTTGTGCACATAATTAACATAATATTATTCATTCATTTTCCTTCAGCTTAGTCCCTTATTTATTAAGGGTCACCACAGCAGAATGAACCGCCAACTATTCCGGCATATGTTTTACGCAGAGGATGCCCTTCCAGCTGCCACCCAGTACTGGGAAACACCCATACACACTCACACATTCACACACGCACTCATACACTATGGTCAATTTAGTTCATCCAACTCACCTCTTCAGCATGTCTTTTGGACTGTGGGCGAAACGGGAGCACCTGGAGGAAACCCACACAAACACTGGGAGAACATGAAAACTCCACACAGAAATGCCAACTGGCCCAGCCGGGACTCGAGGCAGCGAGTTTCTTGCTGTGAGGTGACAGTGCTAACCACTGAACCACTGTGCCGCCCCTAACATAATATCAATATCAGTATAATATAACATATATAACAAAATAATGACTTTATTTAACAATTTCTTCAAAAGTTTTATTTTGTGCACACAAAATTTGTCTAGCTAGTAATTTGAAATAGAAATATCGTTCTCTAGTTTAGTTTCAATTAAACAGTATTTTAGTATTTATTTATTATATATTTTTATTTATTTTCAGTTTGAATGTTTCGACATTACAATTTTTATTAGTTATTTTTTGAAACAACAAAATTTCAAACAGTGTTTACATTGCATCTGGGACTCATCATGCTGAGAGTTTTCTGAATGTTGCATTGAGGTAATGGCAAAACATTCAGGCGATATGTGACACTTCTCATCAATCTATCCATAAGTCAATGTATCTGTCTACCTAGTCATTTGTCAATCATGCCTGCTTGTGCAGTGCAAACAAACCCGGTTAACTCAGATGAAGCAGGACTCAATTCTTTGTATCTGAACTGGAACATGGAGGTGAAGGGAAGCCAGTGATGAAAACCACCATATTCATCTTAAATGGGTGACAACAAAAACATACACACACGCACGCATGCACACACACACACACACACACACACACGCGCGCAATCTCTATTCCAAAAACCTAGTAAGAGTTCCATGTAAGAGAGTGTGAGGTCAAGGTAAGCTAAAGAAACAGTATTCTACAAAGAATCATTAAACATATACACCCATGAATGACATGACCATGCACATCGATATTATCTTAAAGGATACATGTGATGATACAATTTAATCTCATTCAATCAAAGTTTTAGTATTTTTGTGTGTTTTTTTTATTTCATAATTTCTTTGTTTTGTTTTTATATATTTATACACTCTCACTCACATTCCTTCAGCATATTCACTTCTTTATCAGGGGCCAATTATACAATCATAGAGTTTTATATCGTTTAATTCAAATCTTAGTTATTTTATACATGACTTTGACAATGAACATGAAAAACTGCGTTATATTTCATTTTTATTATTTTTTTTCATTTGTGTATTTTTATTTTGTATTTATATGTTTTATTTCGTAATTTTTTTATTATTTTGTTTTAATATCTACATTGTTTTTACATAATTGTATATAATTTCTTTTTCTATTTTAGAATATTTATTTTATATTTATGCATTTTAAATTTTTATTAATCAATGTTTATTTTTTTTTATTTAGTATCATTTCTCTGTATTTGTTTTTCAGTTGTAGCTATTTAAATAGAAAAGTAAAAGTCAATGAAAATCAGATTTAGTTTCAGATTTAGTTTCATTTACTATATATATACATTTTAATGTGTATATATATATACTATATACATTTCAAATGAAAATTCTAATAAGGAATATGATTTTAAGTTTTATTCCAATCTTTAGTTTCTGTATATATATATACAGAAACTAAAGATTGGAATAAAACTTAAAATCATATTCCTTATTAGAATTTTCATTTGAAATCAAAGATTTTAGGGCAGAACTTTCTTTTATATTTAAATTATTACTATACATTCAGGATTTTTAAAATGTATACTGATTTCATAAAATTCTGTCCAGTTTTGGTCTTCATAATATCTATAAAGTTAATAATCCCGGGCTCATCGGAAAGATATGTCTTAGCCTACATTTTTGTTGCTTCTACAATATACATTGCTCTGGGTATGCTTCATTGCACGTTTCAAAAGACAAAACCACTAGAGGGCGCTGAACTTGTTTGCGAATCTGAAATATGTTACATAGGAAACATTTTATTGCATATTTCAGATAAACATCCTTCTTGTACACATCAACAGAAAAGCAGGTCTTGTTGTACAGATAACCTAGCGAACCACTGACATAAACCTTTGCCTAAAACCAACCAATAGTGCTTGTTTTTTAAAGTAAGCTTAAGCGAAAAGTGCTCTACAACCACATCATTTTTACCACATATTTTAGACTATATTTTACCTTGATTTTACATCTCTTTTGTGGGACTATACTTCATCAGACTCAAACCCGAGTGCTCTGTATCAAAAGTACAACATCATTCAGTAAGTAAACTACTAAGTAAACTGACCACACCAAAAAAGTTGAGGCAAACAAATTCGATTACAAATCATAGACAGCATTAAGTTGTTTTGTGGTATTTATTAGGTGTTGTGAAAAGAACTGGGTGAAAATAATAATTTATTCATCAAGGTTCATGCCAAGGTTATTTTAATAAACAAAAATTAAAACTAAGACTAAATCTAATCATAAAAAACATTTTCTTTAACTAAAATATATATTTTTTTAAATCAATAAATGAAAAACTCAAACTAAAGGAAACTAATAACAGTCACTGAAAAACTCACTGAAATTAAATAATAATTAGCAAAAAATAAATAATTGTTTTCAGAGGTCATGAAGACTAATATGTGAAGGAAAATCTGACCTGTCGCTCTTTACAAAAATAAGTTTGTAGATGGCGCATGTTTGAAGATTTACAACCAAACACATTAGTTGAGTGCATAATTATATACAAAAACAACATATTTTCTATAAACATAAAATGTAATGTAATGTAATATAGAGTATGATATTTATATAAAGATGTTAATCTGAATTATTCATTATTTTTACTTAAATTTTTGTCTTTTTATGTTTTTGGATTCAGCGTTTGTTTAAACAATTGTTTATTTTTATTTTTTTTTTATCACTAAGAGGTTTGTACAAGAGTTAATATAAGCTGTGCAAACACTAAACTTTGCTTTGGTCGACACAAGACATGTTTTGTCAACTCTTTTAACCCTCTGGGGTCTAAGGAGATTTCATGGCCCTTGGATATGCTCTGACATTTGTGCTTATTTCTTCTACTTATAACATACCCTTGGCTAACATGTAATTTTATTTAATTCAGCACAAACTTGGCTACAATGGTATGCAACAAAGATGGATGTATATGCTTGCATTATATATTCTTTAATTTATTATGTGTAGTTAGTATGTTTTAGGAAAAAAGTCACAGAAACAAAGCCAAAAACACATACTAAATATTTCTGAATAAGACCTTTGAAAAAACAGTCTTGTTGGCTAGAATATTTACTACAAAATCATTTGGAAAATCCTTATTTTTTTTGTCTTTCTGAAGCAAGAATATTATTTTAAAATCTGTAAACCAGTTTTAGAATTAGAATTACTAAAACTAAATATATATATATAACTAAAACTACATATATAAAAACTAAACAGAAATGTGTCCACAAAATAAAAAAGAAATGAAAATTAACCAAATCATTAATGAAACGAACTCAAACTAAACTGAAATTTACAGCAAGAAATAGTATTGAAATAAAAACTAATTTCAAAATGTGAAACTACAATAACCTTGCATCACACTGGCCTGTAGCATTCATTTTACCTATAAACTGCAGTGAAACATATATTTAAGATTTTATGGCTTCACAAAAATGTATGCTGAAGCACATACAGTATTCCCAGTGAGCCTGTGTTGCAGTAAATGCACTTCCGTGGCCTTAAAATTTGAAATTAGTTAAGGAGGCAATAAAATTAGTTACCATTTAAAACTCTGTCTATGGATGCTATGGATGCAGCTCACCACGTTCTGAAACACAAGCTCATTGCTGTGTCCTCAACCATCCCCCCCCCCTTTATTTACATTACCTATGAATCAACGCTCCAATGATTATCTTCTGTTTACCTAGATGGAGCAATACGGTGATATTTATCACTGCATCGTGGCTAAATATAGCGGTGTAGCCCAACGACACTGTGGGAGGTTGGCTTCAACTGTTGGTCTTCAGGCTGACAAGAGGCAGAATTCCTGATGAATGCTTCTTTTCATCTGTGTGGCTGTGTGTATTTGACTGAGTAAATATTTAGCCACATTGGACTTGGCTGCTGATTCTACCCAGATGGACGGATTGATGCCTCAGTGGCGAGCCTTGCCAAAGACAATCCAGAGACCTTATGTAAGAGCCGCCCAGCTCTGTGGAGCAGATTGAGGGCTGAGGTGACTAACCGCTATTTACAACTGAACTGGAATCATTCGCTTTAACTGTCCCTCCTCCCTCGCTGTAACGACTTATGCTCATTGGTGGACACAGTAACTAAGTACTTTTGCTTCACTACGTCGCTTTGATCTTGAGAGTCCCTTGCCACAATGATGTAGGCTATATAAGACACAGGATCCCTGTCCTTAAACAGCAATATAAAAAATCTAGAAATATAAAACAAATATTTATATAATTGTAGCTAATATTACAAAGGTTTACTTTCTCGCTAAAAAGCGCCTGTTTTTCCCATCAATAACTTTCTTTGACCCTTGAAAATATCTTTTGAGGGATTTATTTTTACATGCACAAACAACAGCAGCCTAAACAACAGAACATGGTTGTCTAATTTTACCTGCTGTGAGAGGAATACATTCATTTATATAAAATCAACAAACACGAATATGTTTCACTTAACAACAAAATAAATAACCTCGTCATGTAGCCTATTATTTTTCTATTCTCTCTAAGTTCAAGATGATGGCACTAAGGACAGCATATGTTTTTTTTTATTTTACATAGGGCTATAGAATGTCATGGGATCTCACTTTTCACTCCAGAAACACCATTGAAAGGGGTTCCGTTTTGTCAAGTTTACCTGCTTTCAGCTTAATTTGTCCAACATGTTTACAGCAATGTCACAGTGTTTAAAAAAAAGAACATTGTATTGGCCTACTGTATGAAGCAAATAAAACTAAACACAACGTCACAGGATTTGTTTTGGAAAATGGATAAGCAGTGGTCTCAAAGTCCATATGAAAGCAACAGGCTGTCAGTCTTTGCCATGACTAGACTTTGCTCCTCAGCGCCCCCACACCTTGATGCTCATGACAAGAATAGCTTGCAGTTATCTTTTTTTTTAAGTGAGGTGTAAATCGCCGTCATGCATGAATGATATTTTTGCACTTATACACATAATAATCCATGATCACATTACACAATACTGAAACCGCACTTCAAAATAACACATTTTCTATATTTTTTGAGACTCCCCAAAATTTCACAAATCATGTTTTCAGGGGAGCCCATGCCTTAATTAGGGAAGCCGAGCTCCCCCTAGCTCCCCCGTAGTTCGCACCCTGAATGTACTTCAGTATGTTTAAGTATCAGCACTTTATCTGAGCATTGTTATTTTAGGGAACTAATCACTATTTACAACTGATCTGGAATCATTCGCTTAAACTGTCCCTCCTCCCTCGCCGTAATGACTTATGCTCATTGGTGGACAGTAACTAAGTGCTTTTGCTTCACTACAAGAGCGACATGTTTTTAAGAGGCAGTGTAAAATTAAAATAACTTTAACCTTTACACACAATGCTGCTCATCACTGTCAGTTCCAAAGCAGTGGACTAATCAGAAGAACACGGAGGCAAGAAAAACATTCAAGTTTCTTTTTACGGATGCTCAGTGGCTGTGTCCAGATAGCCTTTTTTTCAAACCATTCCAAAGCATTGTGTCTCACGTTTTTACAAGGAAAGATGCATTGGTGTGAATGAGAACTAACTGTCTCTAATCCCCAACTGCAATCCCTAATGCACAGTGACTAGGTATTGTTTTCGTCATTACTGTCCTTAAGTAGATATTTTAAGTATCTGTACTTTATTTTATTTTATTTTTAGAAAGCTAACTGCTATTTAAAACTGATCTGGAATCATTCACTTTAACTGCTGCTCATCCCCCAACTATAATAAGTGGTGAACAATAGGTCTTTCTTTTTCCTTCTGTACTTAAAACATCTGAAGAATCTGTACTGTTGTTGTTTTTAGGAAACTTTTAGTTTTACTTAACTGCGTTGCAAACAAAATATTGTACTTTTTACTCCACTAAATTTCTTTAAAGTAAAAAGTTCTTTTGAAATGGAGAAATCGTGATTTTTCTAGAGACGCTGCAGTGGTGTTGATTTTTGAACATGCTGAATTGTGTCTGTTAACTTGTTAATTTGATTCACAAATCACATTGAACAATTCATTTGTAAATTGGACAGACTTGATCAAATATATTCTCAGGTCAACAACTCATTCATTCATTCAAATGATCTGTTCAGAATGAGTCTCATGTTCACTGAAATTGCAAACTGATTTAAAAAGAGTCAAAACAGGAGATTTGAATGCCAAAGAATTGTGTGGAATAAATTACAAATGCTACGGAAAAACATAGATTTATAGCTGTAAATGAAAATCGCATTTAGGTCATGTCTGTCAGTTGTTTTCAAGGTAAATACATTATAAGTTTGAGTTAATAACATGTTAAAATAACACTTTTTTGATTATTCATGTGTGTTTTATACAGTATTTTATATTCATTCATTCATTTTCTTTTCGGCTTAGTCCCTTTATTAATCTGGGGTCGCCAGAGTGGAATGAACCGCTAACTTATCTAGCATATGTTTTACGCAGCGGATGCCCTTCCAGCCGCAACCCATCACTGGGAAACATCCATACACACTCATTCACACACATACAGTATTTTATATATATAACTATATTTTGGAATTTAATTTATTTGCACACTTGATTTGTTATTATTGTTATTAAAACATGACAAACCTTAGAAATACAAATTTCTAGCAAAAGAAACATTATTCAATGAGCACTTTTACTCTATGACTATATATATATATATTCATTTTTTTTCTTTTCGGCTTAATCCCTTTATTAATCTGGGGTCGCCACAGCGGAATGAACCGCCAATTTATCCAGCATATGTTTTACACAGCGGATGCCCTTCCAGCCGCAATCCATCACTGGGAAATATATATATATATACACAACAGTTGTGTCTGGTTCTTGAATCTGATTGGCTGATAGCCGTGCGATATTCTCCAAATAACAGCACATAACAGCACTCGTCCAGCCTCTTCACCCTTGTGTATTAGTCCGCCCACATACAGCGACAAGCAGAGGACACTCTACAGTTTGACAAATACTGCTGTTGCTGGACAACATAATGTACTTTTGAGACTTTTTAGTCGAGAATGTAGTTGTTTAGATTGCAACTATGCAGTTTATTTATAAGGATAGTGCCTATTTTAATATATTTTTAATTTCTGAGAGACAGCGTGTTGGCGGCCATTAGCCTGTCTTTGAGCAAAGACGGTTGACGATGTTCATCCACAAGATGGTGACAGAGACAGCATAATAAGCCCTAAGAGAAAAACAGCATAATTTCAAACTACAGCTGATCAAATCATTATTAAATAGGTAAATTACTTTCTTAGTCGATCTCTTTCTTTTGTATGTTGTAGTGCTGTATTTATACCATAGTAATATTGTGATCTCCTGATTGCAACAGAGAAATACCTGATTGCAACAGAGAAATACCATTTCATGCCGTTCAGTCTTATAATCTTAAAATGTGAGCAAAATCACCTGTTTTGTCATCACTTTAGACATTACGCTAGAGAATCATTCAAAGTGACGTTGGTGAATTAGCAACGGTTTCTGCTGTTCTGACGTCAGCTGCAGATGTGATGGAATGGCGGAAGAAAGTAGTTCCTCTTACAAAAGGCAAAGAGGACAACCCTCTTCAGACGTGAAATTTCAGTGCTTCCGTCTGTTCACCAGAGGGGTGCTATGATACTGTGGCTGCACCAAACCACACATATATCGAAGTCTGATGTCTGATGCTCTTACAAAAGGGTTTTTAGACTCTCCATGTTTAATTTTCTTTTTTATATACACGATTACACCATTGAACTGTTGTATAAATGCAATATCACACTCATAGCAGTGCAATGTGGCTGTATATCGTCACTCGGCCTGCAAGGCACACCTCCCACCAGTGCCGATATACAGCCACATCGCATTGCTACTCGTGTGATATTGCTCATATATACAGTCAAGCCTGCAATTATTCATACCCCTGACAAATTCTGACTTAAAGTTGCTTTTATTCAACTTTTATTTAATTTTTATTCAAAGAAAGTATTTAACCAGAAATGACACAGGCTTCTCCCAATAGATAATAAGACAATGTACATGAGGCATCATTGTGGGAAAAAAAATAATTATCTGCTTTTATTTACATTTAAATAAATACTCAGAATTTGGCAGGGGTATGAATAATTTCGACCTTGACTGTATATAAATCAATTATCTTTGTACTTTGATTTAAGTAAAATTATACCTAAAACTATAGCTCATTATTTTACTAGCGTAATATTGTATTAGGTTATCTGTACATTTGCTTAAGTACATGATTTGTGTAGTTCTTCCACCACGGCTAATGCTACATTGCTAATTCAGGAGAGCAGATGATCCATCCATTTTGGGCTGAGAGATGAGGTATCACAGTCATTATATTGCCATAACGGTGGATGACAAAAAGCATTCTGCTTGTAGAGTCAGTATTAATTTTATCTCCACAAAGCGCATTTGTTTTTGTCTAGAAAGACGACTCTTTAATGACCAAACAAATAGCTAAACATCATACTCATTCTTTAGCGTAAACAGCTACATTTCCGTTTACATTTATATCAATTCGACACAATCACAAACATATTCGGATGCAAGGAGACGGTCAATGAGTGGAGACGTCAGCACTTTTTATCAATTCACCCTTTTAAATGCATTTCTTCATACATTTCTCACCTTTAATTTTCCATCGGGGACTGTGACAAGATCGGGAAGATAATCGGATTTATCATAATCACCAAAAGCTATGCATGACGCGGCCAATTTACATGAAATAAATATAAGCTGGGATAAGTCCTGCCTCTGAGCTGTGCTTCACGATATCACAACTGCAGGTAAATTTGAATGACAGAGCATAAAGACCTGAAACAAACAGAGAGAGAGAGAGAGAGAGAGAGAGAGAGAGAGAGAGAGAGAGAGAGAGAAAGAGAGAAAGAGAGAGAGAGAGAGAGAGAGAGAGAGAGAGAGAGAGAGAGAGAGGAGGGGAGATAGAAATAGATTAAAGTGTATGCGAATGTTGTCCATTACTTACTGGAAAATAAATAGGGGAGACCTAGGGCAAAATTTTTTTTTTTTTTACATCTTTTACACTTTTACAATGGGATTCAGAGTCTGAGACTACAATAAAAAGCTGGGATTTAAAATATGATTAATAAAACTGATAAAGCATTTTCAAAAATGTAAATAAGAATGGCAGAAAATGACAATAGGTCAATATAAAATATAAAAGATTTGACACCTTAAATATTTAAGGGGGTGTATTAATTTAAATTTGTAATAAAAAAAAAATTCTTTTACAAAAATACATATTTTTGAAATAATCCTTAATGATGAAATACATAACTGAAAACATTGCATTTTACTTGACTGAAAGAAAAATTCAGCTGTATTTTGGGAAAGTTTCAGCTAACCATCTTGCAATGACAGTTCCTTTTACTCCATTTTTTCTGAGTATAAATGAGAACAGTGTACAAGCACTGTACAACTGAATGACTTCTCTTCTTTAAGATTTCACACAGAGCTAAAAAAAAAATGGTTGCTGCTGCTACACAAAGTAACCAAAGATATGATCACAGTCATGCTGAGCAGTGTTGCCAGGGTTGCTGTTTCCTGCACAATTGGGCTCTTTTGAAAAAAAAAAATTCATAACATACAGTGGCTTTCATAATGTTTCTTTTTCACAAATACAAAATGAAAACTTAAAAGTTTCTAAATGGATACCTGGCAAACCAATCAAGGGAAGGGCTACTCCTTATTCCTTTTGGGTAAATTTTGGGTTGTCATTGGGCTGGAAAATGTTCTTGGACTTGGCAACCCTGATGTTGAGGTTCAATACAGTATGAAATGACAAAGTCCCTTTGATCAAAGTTCCCTTCTGAGTAAGGCAGGTTATTTCACATGACGGTCATCTTTGAAACACCTCTCGGGCCGTTTGCTCGGGCATTCTGTTTGAATGGGGAAACATTAAATTCTTTAAAATTGCTTAACAAGCTTACGATTAAATTTCATATTAGTAATCACCAATAAAATTAAACAACAACTGTCTCTTTAATTTCATTTCTAAACACACATTTCAAATAACACAAAATCTGCAGAAACTCACGTCTGGTCCGAGCCCCTCCCCCAGAGAATCGTCTGTCTATTAGCGATCAATGATTGGCTCCTGTACTAGAAGCTGAGGCTTCATTCCCCATATTGACCATTACACTTTTCCCCATTCAAAACTATACGAGTGACATGTCTTGGGTAAAGATGTCTTGGGGAAGCCACAGTCCAAATGCTATATGCTGAAAGATTTGAATGCGCACTCAAGCTTTACTTTGGTGTTCATGCATACTTTGTTTATAGCATGCAGCGGTACTGACTGCACATTTTACAAGATAAGATTTGTCAAAGATGGTCAAGATCTGTCATCCATCAAATCCTCCACTATGGTTGTGTCAGTCGTCTCTTATTTCTGTTGTCATGCGATCAGTGGAATCTGACTCCTGCCACACAGATGTGCTGAATAGAGCATAGCAGGCATTTTTCAGTTTAGAATATAGACTGTAGTGGTGTACAACTGAATTAAATGTTTTCATGTCTACACTAAAATATTATGTTTGCTGTTTGTTCAAACTACCTATTTAAAATGAGCTGAAACAACACAATTATTGAGGTTTTTTTGGGACAACTTAATTGTTTTATGTTCAATCCACCTAAGTTTGTAAAAACTGATAAGTTAACTTAATTCCTTCATGTTGTCCAAACACAAATTGATTGTGTGGAATCCAGCATTTTTTTAAAGTGTATAAAATAGCACAAAAAATGAAAGGGCAGCCAAGGTTGGCAGGTAATATTGTTTGTCAAACTGATTTGAAGCAGTGCATGAATAAAAATAGAAAGAAAAAAATATATGATAGACTTTTGACCAATCAAATGATTTGAGGAATGAGAATGTTTAAAGAAAGAAAGAAAGAAAGAAAGAAAGAAAGAAAGAAAGAAAGAAAGAATTCCTTCTCATCAAAAATCTCAACATCAAACAGGGGATCTAATTACAGCTTAAAAATCTATATTACTGTAATAGTGATTAATCTGTAAAGGTGATTCTTTTCAAAACACATTTTCGAATGCCTTAATTTACATTTGATGGAAATTGTGACAGGTCACCTGCCTCTTTACGAAGTCATCAGAGACTCAACATGTCCATTGGATCTGATAAAATCAGCTCTGTCCTGTACGAAGCCAATATTTATGAGCCACCTTTCTTCAGAACATGCCATAACTTGAGCTGGTCTTTGTGCCTGTGCAGGGATTCGCTGCAGTCACATAAAGCGTCTGATTGGCTCTGTGGAAATACGGAGGCTGAATAACGAGCGCCGTCTCTAAACCCGATTAAGGGCAGGAGCCATTTTGTCTTCTCTCCTTTGCTTTGCGCTAATTACACAGAAGCTTCAAAAGAAATTATACACGTCGTGACTGACCCCAAAGTGACGGCTATAGAGGCGTGCCGTCCTATTGGCGTGTTGTGAAATGACAGTATTATATTAGAATTAGAGTCCAGTCGTGAGTTCTCACAAAGTACCATTGTGTTTAATATAATCGTTGCAGAAACATACAAATGACGGACCCTCAGTATCATTGTTTCATGATCAAAATGAAATTACCACGGTGTCTTCGGCACGGCTCTTCAAGGCTTCTTTTGTTTCCCTGCCCTGTTCCAGCCGCATTGATTTCCTACAGGCCTGAATTAGCATTCGTCTTTCTCTCCCTCTCATTAATCAATTTACACACTCTCTCTTTCTCTAATTGCTGGCCGATGCCGGTTATTAAAAGCCCTTTCAGAATACTCCACGGATAAGCCGAGCACAAATCCCCGCTCCACTGCAGCAAACGCCTTTTCTTTTTCCGCCGCCGTCGAGTGGTCTTCTGTTATTCTTAAAACGTAGGCAATATGTTTGGAGAATTGTAATGCTCAGCCCACAATTGTCCATAATGAGGTGTAGGTGAACGTTGTAAGTGGCAAAGCCCTGAGGAAATACGATCTAGTCATATTTGGAAATTGCAAGGGCTGAATGAATTACACGCAGACGGCGAATACGGGAGATTAAGAAAAATGCGACGAATCTTTTGCGACCCTGCCAAACTTTGGCGCATTTCATTCTGCCCTAGTGCTTACATGTGTCGTGGAAACAGTAAATAAGTGAACAGATCATCACATCTGGTTCTAAATTGTCAGTTTTGACCTTTTCCTGCTTGATGCGCTCTCATAACGCTGAAGAATTCTCCATTTGCATGTCCTGAAGGAAATACCACAGCTTTCAACTCAGCAAAAGACCAGCTTGAATTTTATGGATATGTATGTACAGTAAGCTTTGGCTATAAATCAAATAAATTGAGTTTTTAGACACCTTTACATGAACTCCAGCTACATCTAATGTTCTTGAACTGTATGTACTAACTTCAAAGAAGAACATTGACCATAAACTCACAACAATGCCATCGACCTTTGCCCTGGTTGTTCTTTGACCTGGACTTTACTAAAAAAAAAAACAGTTTAACCAAACAAGAAATACAGTTCTTGATACCTAAAGCACTTCAACTTGTAAAGAACTGCCAAACATTAGTTTCTGTTCTTCATTATTTTAACATGATGACCTCTCAGCTCCTGTGAAATGAAAGGATTCCAGGAATGTCAAAAGATCTTCAATGACAATAAAACATTTATTTTTATGTGTGTAAGAAAGAAAATGTATTTTAGTTCAGTATGCAACCAACAAAGTCACCACTGTAAGTGAAGTTGTGAATGCTGCAGGGTTATAATAGCAAACTAAAATGACAACTTTAAAATTGGCCGTTAGCTCATTTGGTCCAGACCAAAAAGGAAGATTACACATTTGGTAGTAAATCACTTACTTTAGCATTCACACTGCCATTTAGTCTGAACATAAAGATATAAAACAAAGGCTTTTATTACATATATTTTGCAACAACCTACCGAAAATTCCAACACGGCCCTGATGCACTTGTATATGCCTACACAAGATACATGTATTGGTTTGAAACTCGACAAGTTGTGTAAAGGACTCAAAACAGAATGTAGGAATTCTTCCATCAAACACACAGACATGTGGCTGCATTAAAACAAAACGGGCTACAATTTGACTATAATTAGAAAAAAACAGGCATGTTGTCATTCTTATGGTGGCACCTTTTGATATCAAGTCCAATGTTTAAACCTTTTAGATGTCTTTTGTCCCTGTTGCATTCATATTTGAATCAAATAGTGTAGAAACCATAGAAAATTTTCAAATATATGGTAAAATACAGTATTTCATTAATTTATGCAGTTTTAATACACCAAAGTTTTTAAGAACTAACATCTACACATTGTACCTTTGTTACACAGACAAAAACACAATCAAAGGTCAGTGGCTTTTGCGCACCTCTCAAGAAATAAAACTACACGTCACGACGACGCGTAGCGCAAGCTCTGTAATTGGTCAGCTTGGTAGCGTTGACAAGTGTGGGTGGGGCCAAGAGACACGAGAGAGCCACGAGCCCGTTGGAGTGAGTGTTTAATGAATCCCGTGGAGGAGCTCCATATGGAGACGTTTGTTTTGTGTTTACTTTATGGTTCCCACCTCTGAATGAGTGAGTTTGAGTTACTTGTACTGAAAGATAGCATTAAAAACACCCGCAAAGAAACTTGACACAGAGGAACCTAAAACCCTGCTGCCAGCTAGCATTTTGGAAGTGTTATTGCAGACAAACACAAACAGAATGCAGAAGTATAAATGCATGGCTATGCGCAAGGCACGCGCCATGGGTCACGGCGATCACTCGACACAGAAATATAATTCAGCCTTAACACGTTTTCATTTAAAAACGCATATTTTTCTCTCCGTTTTGGCCTTCTGTCCACACTGAGATGGCATTTTTGGGATACGAAAACATATTAAACAATTGCGCATTTTAGTCATGTGACCAATTCAGCTAACATGGTGGATGACATTCTTTTGGATGCTGTCTGTTTTGACAGCTTTATTAAAGATTAATGTCAGTTTGTACATGATCCATATTGTATCTCTTTAAAGAACACGGAACATTTACTGCGAGCTATTGTTAAGCGGCGGAAGCAGACGACAGCTGTGACATTTTGCTGCAATGTTTCAAAGAGACGGAAAGTAAATTAACGGCAAGTAATTATGATGCAGGTAAAAGCGTCTTACGTCTGTGTTCATACGCAGTACTAAACAAAAGCATTTTAGTGTGGATGATGGTAAGAATTTAAAACGATAGTGTGGACATGGAGCATTTTTAGACCATTTTCAAATTCATCCAGATTAGTGTAGCCGTAGCCTCAGGCACAGCATCCTAAACAACGCCCCTCTTACAGCTAGTTTGCTATGAGGGAATGATGGGTTAAAATAAAGCCCCGCCCCCCACTCAATATTCCATCAGTTGGAAGTATATTAACATACTGAAATAAAAGTCTCAGCAGTTCACGCGGACTTTAAGGAAACTTACTGCTAACTAGGAATCAGATTTTTACTATAACAATTTTGTTTTACAGTTTCTACCTTTAAAATTACTGGTATTTTTTTTTTCAGTGTATGTTTCTTGATATTAACTTCTTAACTCAAAAGTGCGAGCGTAAGCTCTTAGTTTGCAAAAAACTCTAATGTTCACTGAGGTGGAACAAGTTATTCATGACTAACGGGTTCGTGTATCATCCGATCATTTGATTATTTAATTTGGTTTGGGAAACTAAACACAAGAAAAACGTAAATTTACTTGTTTACTTTAATGGCACTAAAAACAAATGCTCATCTGTAATCTTGTTTTAAATAAACTCAAAACGGAAAATAAAAACAATCGAAAAAACGATAACGAAATAATGAGTCAAACAACTGCATATTTATTCTTTTTTTCATTTGATCTGCAAAAACAAACTAAGATTTCAGCTTCAATCATCTTCGCAATTCGATTTCAACGTGTGGGTGGCCCCTTTCTGCTGACTGGTCAACCAAATATGGTCTAATATTAGTAAGGGGACAGCAGATGAGGTTTTATTTTTGGTGCCAATAGTTTTTTCGCATGATTCGTTTCCCAGACCAAACGAAATAATCAAATTATACACGGACCCTAGCGATATCCATTGACATACAGGGGCGATGCAGGAAATCCGGCTGCTGTTGTCCTGCAGAAAGAAGCAACAGAAATAACCCCTCCCGCTCCGGCTCACCCCACACCGCCTGCTTCATCTCCTTCCACAGCTGTCGGAACGAGAGAAATGTGTCATACTAAAGGGACATTTTCTCCATGTGATCGAATCAAATCAGTCATAAATCTATTTGTTATTGACGAGGTAAAGAACACTGGCCGCCTCTGGCACAATGCACGAGCTCTCTTTCTCTCTCCCCCCTTGTTCTTTCTATCTCTCTCTCTGTCTTTCTTTCGCTCAGTCCATCACTCTGTGTTGCGCTGAAGGCTAAAAAGCAGAGTTATGTTCCTATAACAAAATATTTTCCAGAGGTCTAACAACTCATGATGTCCTGACTGCCCAAGTAATGGAAGTAAATGAATCTATAAATAATCCCTCTTTCTGACAACAAATTGAACTACCCACAATTCCCTCTTCCCTCCAAACATAACAACAACAACAACAACAGCAACATAGTGCTACTGTCAGCCGCTCCGGAAGAGGCCAAGAGACTGGGGCAAACTTTTAAATAAACCACACTGTTTTACTAAAAAACGTGTCACGAGAAAGCGTGAATATATTGGCCCTAATCAGCCAAAATGGGTGATTCATTGGTTAATTTCAGCAACTGGGGCTATACATTATTCCAGACCTGCCATGGCTAATTTCTGCCTTTACAGATGGCGAGGATGACAAATGGAACGTCCGACTGGCTACAAGTGAAAAAGCTCCATCATCGCTCGCTCTCCCACTTGAGTTTTACTCACACTAATGATGTATACTAGCCTGCAACTACACTTGACCTGCGGATTATGTGGCAATGGAGGGAAAAAAATAAATGTTTACCCAGAGGATTTTGAGGGAAAAAAGCGGAGAAAAAGAAAGCAGGAGTGTATTTTGGGGAAGAGATAGCTGAATAGCTGTCTAGTATATGGGAGTCTGATCTTGGAAATGAGAGTGCAGCCATTAGTGATGTATTCTTCATATGTGACTATAAAGTTAAAACAACATTAAGAATAAAGCAAGATATTAAAATTCAGAATCTGTAAAGATTTCTTCGATAAAATGTGAAGTCGAGTCCAAAAGTCACTTTGGCCAGATTTAAAATAATATAATAATAAAATAAAATAAACAATAAAGTACCTTGACTGGCTCCCAGTTACATTCAGAATAGATTTTAAAGTATTATTACTTGTCTATAAATCACTAAATGGCCTAGGACCTCAATACATTACAGATATGCTCACTGAATACAAACCTAACAGATCACTCAGATCTTTAGGATCATATAAACTATAAATTCCAAAGGTTCCTTCAAAGCAGGCCCCCCGCTGCTGGAATCAGCTTCCAGAAATGATCAGATGTGCTCCAACATTAGGCACGTTCAAATCAAGACTTAAAACACATCTGTTTAGCTGTGCCTTTACTGAAGGAGCACTGTGCTACGTCCCACAAATCACACTATTTTTTTTTATTACTATTTATTATTTTATAACCTGTTTTAACACTATTTTTTATTAATTTATTTTCTCGTCTCTTTTATTCCTGTTTATGTAAAGCACTTTGAATTGCCACTGTGTATGAAATGTGCTATATAAATAAACTTGCCTTGCCTTGCTCAATTATTGTGCTTATAATATAATATAATATAATATAATATAATATAATATAATATAATATAATATAATATAATATGGGCGTCACGGTGGCGCAGTGGGTAGCACGTTCGCCTCACAGCAAGAAGGTCGCTGGTTCGAGCCTCGGCTGGGTCAGTTGGCGTTTCTGTGTGGAGTTTGCATGTTCTCCCCGTGTTCGCGTGGGTTTCCTCCGGGTGCTCCGGTTTCCCCCACAAGTCCAAAAACATGTGGTATAGGTGAATTGGGTAGGCTAAATTGTCCGTAGTGTATGTGTGTGACTGAGTGTGTATGGATGTTTCCTAGTGATGGGTTGCAGCTGGAAGGGCATCCGCTGCGTAAAACATATGCTGGATAAGTTGGCGGTTCATTCCGCTGTGGCGACCCCAGATTAATAAAGAAAAGAAAATGAATGAATGAATAATATAATATAATATAATATAAATGGGTTTCCTCCGGGAGCTCCGCTTTCCTCCACAGTCCAAAGACATGCGGTACAGGTGAATTGAATAAACTAAATTGGCCATAGTGTATGTGTGTAAATGAGTGTATATGGATGTTTCCCAGTACTGGGTTGCAGCTGGAAGGGCATTTGCTGTGGATATATATACACACACTACCTGACAAAAGTCTTGTCGTCGATCCCAGTTGTAAGAGCAACAAATAGTAACTTGACTTCTAGTTGATCATTTGGAAAAGTGGCAGAAGGTAGATTTTTTAGATGAATCATCTGTTGAACTGCATCCCAATCATCACAAACACCTGCAGAAGACCTATTGGAACCCGCATGGACCCAAGATTCTCACAGAAATCAATCAAGTTTGGTGAAGGAAAAATCATGGTTTGGGGTTACATTCAGTATGGGGGCGTGCGAGAGATCTGCAGAGTGGATGGCAACATCAACAGGTATCAAGACATTTGTGCTGCCCATTACATCACAAACCACAGGAGAGGGAAAATTCTTCAGCAGGATAGCACTCCTTCTCATACTTCAGCCTCCACATCAAAGTTCCTGAAAACAAAGGTCAAGGTGCTCCAGGATTGACCAGCCCAGTCACTAGACATGAACATTATTAATCATGTTTGGGGTGAACTCTGGGAGTACTGCAAGAACGCTTTCTTGGCCATTCCAGATGACTTTATTAATAAGTTATTTGAGTCATTGCAGAGATGTATGGATGCAGTCCTCCAAGCTCATGGGAGTCATAAACAATATTAATTCTTTTTCCACTGCACCATAACTTTATATTCTATACTGTACATTATTTCTGTTAAGTCACAAGACTTTTGTTTAAGCAAAGTCAGACCTTACTGTCCTAATTAAATAATTAAAAATCAAGGATGATCATATTTTATTTTGGTAAAGTAAGTGTAATCTAGAGGTCTTTGCCTTTCATATTAGCCACTTCTGATACCAAATGATCAACTAGAAGTCAAGTTATTATTTGTTGTTCCTAAAACTTGGATAGGTGACAAGACTTTTGTCAGGGAGTAAACTAAACATATGCTGGATAAGTTGGCGGTTCATTCCGCTGTGGCGACCCCAGAATAATAAAGGGAATAAGCCGAAAAGAAAATGAATGAATGAATATTCAATATTACATTTATGTATGCATAAACCATCTTTTCATATATATATATATATATATATATATATATATCCAAAGTAGATGCATTTTTAACCTGTACCTTTTCAATAATGATTTTGACTTTAGATCTGACTAAAAGTGAGCAATCACTGCTCCAAATCAGAAGAAATGAGATTCATCCAAAGATGATCCCAACGCTACTGTGATCTTGACACTCCAGCCAAGGCCTCGCACAGGTCCCTCTGCAATGCATCGTGGGCTGCGTCCCTGCGTCCCCCCTCCTGGCTTCCTTCAGCCGAGCTCTGAAATATCATATCAAATCAATGCGGACAGAGGCAGTGAGGCGCCAGCGCCACGACCGCTGCGAGGTCAGCACGGCCAAAAACAGACATAACTAATGCAAATGCTAAACAGGGCTAAAGGTGAAGAATGGCCGCGTCTCCTGAGCCCTGATGGAGTGACGCGAAACGGAGCTGTTCTGAGAAACGAGCACAGGATGAATGTGTTATCGGCCGTGCTAATGGTGCTCGGTACGCAGATATCCGAGACCGGCACCCAACTTTGGGCTTCTCAGAGACTGACCGATCAATCCTGCCAGCACGTCAAATGGAGAACAGTGATCGTATCATGCATCATCTCGGGATGCTTTCTTCTAGAAATACAAGGTGAACTTTGAGGATTCACATCACTGATGAGATATATAGAAAAGTTGCACTGCAAAATATGGCCTTCTTGAAATAAAATACACTGTTAAATTAAGATAAAATGTGGTAAAAGATAAATAAATACATACTATTGCACCTTAAATGTGTGACAAAAAACTAATAACTGTAAAAAAAAAAATCTTTTTATAAGCATATATGCATTAAAAAAGTATATAATATAATATAATATAATATAATATAATATAATATAATATAATATAATATAATATAATATAATATAATATTCATTCATTCATCCATTTTCTTTTCGGCTTAGTCCCTTTATTAATCTGGGGTCGCCACAGCGGAATGAACCGCCAACTTATCCAGCATATGTTTTACGCAACGGATGCTCTTCCAGCTGCAACCCATCACTGGGAAACATCCATACACACTCATTCACACACATACACTATGGACAATTTAGCTTATATAATATAACAATATTAGAACATGCAAACTCCACACAGAAATGCCAACTGACCCAGCCGAGGCTCGAACCAGCGACCTTCTTGCTGTGAGGCGATTGCTCTACCCACTGCGCCACCGCGTCGCCCCCATAATATAATATAATATAATATAATATAATATAATATAATATGGGGCTGCACAGTGGCGCAGTGGGTAGCATGTTCACCTCACAGCAAGAAGGTCGCTGGTTCGAGCCTCGGCTGGGTCAGTTGGCGTTTCTGTGTGGAGTTTGCATGTTCTCCCTGTGTTCGCGTGGGTTTCCTCCGGGTGCTCCGGTTTCCCCCACAAGTCCAAAGACATGCGGTATAGGTGAATTGGGTAGGCTTAATTGTCCGTAGTGTATGTGTGTGAATGAGTGTGTATGGATGTTTCCCAGTGATGGGTTGCAGCTGGAAGGGCATCCGCTGCGTAAAACATATGCTGGATAAGTTGGCGGTTCATTCCGCTGTGGCGACCCCAGATTAATAAAGGGACTAAGCCGAAAAGAAAATGAATGAATGAATAATATAATATAATATAATATAATATAATATAATATAATATAATATAATATAATATAATATAGACCATTTCAATGTGGTCATGTCATTGGCCCATGAACATTTCCTGCTTGTTATCAAACTATTTCATAACTGTAACAAGAGGCAATTCAATCACAACTTGATGTTTAAACAGCTCTCATAAGATTATTTATCAATATGTGGCTCTTTTTGGATTCTCTGAAGATGTAGAAATTAAAAATATAAAACAGGAAATAGGTCAGGACCATTGTTTTTGTTTACATCCCTCAAAATGGTCTATAATATAATATAATATAATATAATATAATATAATATAATATAATA
>CAIGQV010018201.1:11292353-11314026 GCA_903798115.1 Danio jaintianensis
ATGGTTTCCAGCATTCTTCAGTATATCTTCTTTTATGTTCAACAGAAACTCAAACAGGTTTGAAACAAGTAAAGGGTGAGTAAATGACCAAATGTTCATTTTTTGAGTGAACTATCCCTTTAAATCAATCAGGTTCTGGCTTTTTTTTTTTTTCAGATAATTTGCCATTGGATTTACAGTTTGCATGCACAGAAACGCAATTCAGTAAAAGCAGTTCTAGCTACACAACCGCATTTTTCCTTTCAAAATGACCCCAACATATGTCACAGACCTCAGACGTCACCAGCGCACACTGTTCTGATGAATAAAGTTACAAGATCTGAAAAGAAAAGATGATTGGCCTTCAAACAAATTGATTTAATGACAGGAGAAAGGGAGCGTGTGCGCTGACCTGCGTGACCTCTGATAGAACAGCTAGTGCTCTATGAAGACAAGCACAAGTAGACGTCCGCATTTAAATACCAACACTAATGAGGCTAAAAACCAACGCTGATTGGTGAGGACAGGATGAGAAGGTGGAATTAAACAAGCTGTTGGAGAATTATGATGAAGCAGAGAGGGAGATTGGAGATTTTTCTCATTGTTTCCATTTTCCAATGTTACTATCCAGGCAAACTTAAACATTCAAATAATTCGCCATCTTTTGAAAAGTGAACACTTAAATATATAAAATGTTAATATTAGCTCATATATATATAGCTGAAGCTCATGTATGTATAAAAACAAAAGCAAATACAAAAAAGCAATTATATCTATCTTTTTTATTTTAATATATATTTTCCTTCTTTATAGATCACTCACAGTGTATGCACTCCAACTACTGTTTTTTATCCCTTTAATTAGAATTATTATGCTGACATATAGTCACAAGAAAAAATCATTACACATAAATAATGATTTCACATGAACTAAATGAAAAATTAACATTTACCAAATAAATTGTAGAAATTTAAATAAAAGATTTCAAGTTATAAAACAAAACATTTTAATTGTCTATATTATAAAATAGATTTAACCCGTTTTACTCAAATAAATACATGAACAAATGAATGAATGAAGAAATAAATAAATACATAAATGATAGAAAAGTGATCATTTCTAATATAAAAGTAATATACTTATATGTTAAGAAAGAGAGAGAGAGAGAGAGAGAGAGAGAATGTAATGAAATAATAAAAAAGTAAAGTTTTAAAGAGCTCAGTTATTAATTATTATTATTAAATATATGATTAAATTTTGAAATGCCGTGCACTACATTTCAAAATGAATTCCCAAGTTAAATGAATAAACTGTAATTAAGATTTCCACTGTGTGGAATTTGCCAATAAATAAAGTAAAACAAAATCAAAATAAACAAACAAACGAACAAAAAACTCATAAAAACTGTACATAAAAAAAGGAATAAACTCCAAAAAGAAAAGTGAAAAAAGAACTTTGTTGTCAAATGCCTTTCGAACAGTATATTATTGCATCAACGAATATACAAACTCAAACTTCACCACGATTGCTCTTTTTTGCCAGCTCCCTCTCTCTCTTTCTCTCCAGAAGGATGGAATGAGGAAAGAGGAGGGATAAACAGAAGGAGAGCGGCAGAGCGAGTATCAGGTGTGAGCTCCGACTCGACTGGCCCCAGGTACTGTTCTCTCACCGCCGGGCCAGCTATTATTATTAACATCATTTGTCTGTATCATTCGCCCGGCACCTTTGCTTTCAGCCGGCGCTATGAAGACGACATGTTAATAAACGAGTACAGCCGCCACTCTGCCATCCGACCTGCTCCTCATCCGCCGTCCCTCACCCTCCCCTCCCTTCCCAACATCCCCAAAAGGGACGGGATGCCGATTTGTTTTCCAGCAGGCTCCCCCACTCCATTGTTGTTTGCACTAAAGGGGACAAATTCAATTCATTCTTATGACAAGGATGCACTGATACAGGAAGAAAGAGGGAGAGGAGGAGAAGGAGGGGTGGATGAAGAAAGAAACTGCCCAGGAGGGAACAAACAGCGAACATGAAAAAAAGATAAAAAAACCTAGAAAAAAAAAGTTGCTGAATTCGAGGTATCACATAAAGAAGACAAGGAAAGAAAGGTGGAGAGTCTAGGGGGGGTTGGAGGAAGATGGATAAACCGGTTGCATTTCTCAGATGCTGATTGATGTGGTGGGCCGATAACGTGGTCTCGGCGGACATGGTCATCTAGAGCTAGCGAGGAAAAAAAAGATGTCTGCATTCAAACCTATAGTACATCCTCGGAAAGAAGGAGATCTTGAGCTGCGAGAAAACAAATATGGCATAGATTTCGCTTCAGAACATAAACAAAGAAATATTGGGTAGTGTAAAACTGATGAAACCATTTCCTTTCACTCAAATATTAATGAAAGTTCCTTATATTTGATGGAAACAAGTTGCGTGAACTTAAAATTGATCCAATTATGCTGAACCTAAACTGATAGAGTTTACTTAAACTGATGGTGGATTTCTAGATCCCAGCATGCTTTGCTTCAAACTTAGAAATCTTTAAATTATTTATTATTTTAGTTATTGTGTGTTTTTGCATAATTTTAACATAGGAATGCCATAAAGTAGTCTTTAACTCTTTGATGCGGGCAATCATACTGGTTTGATTAGAACGTTCAGTGCATCACATGATCAGCTGTTAAATTCAAATCTGCATTCCCGTGATGGCTGGAGCTGATGTAGAAAAAGACATGCACGGTCAAAAAATCACAATTTATCAGTGTTTTCAAACAAATAAGGTTTATATTAGGTATTTAAATAAACATACATACTAGCTAAACATGACATTAATGGTTTGTAAAATACACAATGTCTATAAAGATGGCAATAATAATTACTTTAAATGCAATCTGAAATGTGTGTTATTCACATCAGATAAACATTGTTTAGGTCACAAGAACTTTTACTCTATTCTTCTCCCAGTCAAACAGCTCAGGAGAAGTTGATGAACTAACATGTTGTAAATCCAGCAGCTCTAATCTCTCCACTGAAGTGCAGATTAACATGGCAGTGACCATGACCTGTCAAAGATTAACTAATATGATCATTACTAAGCTGTTTAAACAATGAAATACATGTTCTTATACATATTTGAGAATGGGAATATCAGATATTTCATTATATAATTACGATGTTTGTCAATGTTTGCAGAAAAGGAAAAAAACAACATATACATAAATTATCAGGATGTGTCACCATGGAAACTTTAAAGAGATGCATTTTTTTTAACAGTCACATTAAAATAATGCATGCAGGAGGTCAACAGGAGTATTTAAAACTCATATGTGACAGGATATGTGCTATGTTGGGATTTACAGAGATTTCTATTATGTTGAAATTTGTAGGGTTACTATACCGAAGAGCAGAGTCTGTGGTTTGTTTGAGGATGGACTCAAAAATTATTAATATAAATCTATATTTACTGCATCTGCATTTACATTTAGCAGAAGCTTTTGTCTAAAGTGACTTACAATTGAGGAAGCATTTACCAATTCAACAAGAAGAGGCAATACACGCAAGAAGTGCTAATTATACAAAGGAACTGTTAGTGCTCAGAGCGCTAGAGTAAGGATTGAGGAGGGTTTTTTTTCAGTTTTTTTTAGAAGAGTGTTTCTACAGGTGGTTTGTCAAGCCCATTCACCCGTGTGAAGCACACTTAATAAATGCACAATGTTTTTTTTTTTTAGATAAAAGATGCATTAAAATGCATTACAACCTATATCAAAAATTGTCTCCCTGATAATTGCTAAATAATAATTAATAATAAAGATTTGAGTTAATGCAACTTTTTGCAAACAAACTGTACAAGTATGTTTATTATTACATTTTGAACTTGCACTGTAGTAAACATTGCACTCAAAAAAAGGACTTTTGCTGCTTGTTCAAACTACTTATTTAAAAATGAGTTACTACACAATTATTTTGTTTTTTGAAATAACTTATTGTTTTATGTTCAATCCACTTACACGTACAAAATAAAAAGGTAAAGCTCTACTGACTCAAATCCAAATTCAGTTAAGTTAACAAAACGTACAGTTAATGGTTTAAGTAGATACGTACGACTCAATACAAGTAAGGAGTACTTTTAATATATTTGCAAATAAGACTTCCACTTACTAAAGTCAAGATTACATGACTGAATTAAAGCAACAGGTTTGCAAAATTTAGTTATGTAAACCTAACAAATGTCTTTTTTTTACGGTGAGATGAAGTGTAACTGAATGAGAAGCTCTGTCTGATCCACAGCTGGTGTGGTCTGTATGTGCTGACCTCTGTGAGCTCTCTCGATCTGTACAGGTGCTCTGAGCTTCTGCCTTTGACCCACAGACACACTCACACACTGCAGCTCAGACTGGCCCGACAACTCCATTAAGATACTGGGGATCTGAGATCTTCTACAGACTACAGTTTCAACATGGACTGAGTCTGTTTCATAACAACTTCTACAAAATGTTCTAATCAAAAAGGAAAACAAGCAGTCAGTTTTAATTTGAACTTGAGTACATTACATTGGATTACAATTACCAACATTTACAATAAAATGTACAATTGTTTGTGTTGTTAATTGCTAAGAATAGCCTGTAAATAACTTCTGCAAGTCTGCAATGTGGAGGACAGAATTGAGGTAATAAGTCATAAACCTTGGGACTGTGGCAAATTTTGGATGAATGAAACACAAGTAGTCACTCACTTAGTAGTGCTATACACCTAATAAATTCATTCATTCATTTTTTTTTTCGGCTTAGTCCCTTTATTAATCAGGGGTCGCCACAGCGGAATGAACCGCCAACTTATCCAGCATGTTATTACGCAGTAGATGCCCTTCCAGCTGCAACCCAACACTGGGAAACACCCATACACACTCCTTCACACATACGTACACTACAGCCAATTTAGCTTATTCAATTCACCTGTACCACGTCTTTGGACTGTGGGGGAAGTCGGAGCACCCGAAGGAAACCCACGCGAACAAGGGGATAACATGCAAACTCCACACAGAAATGCAAATTGACCCAGCCGGGGCTCCAACCAGCGACCTTCTTGCTGTGAGGCGATCGTGCTACCCACTGTGCCACCGTGACGCCCACACCTAATAAATAATAATAATAACAATAATAATATCATAATAATCATAATATGGACTAATGTCTGTGAATATTAAATAAATAAATACTATTTAAATAGAAAATATGCATGTGTGTATGTGTGATGTGTATGCATGATGTGGTTTAATTTACTACACATACTTGATGCTTGTGTTATTTTCAGGGTCTCACCAGAGTTTCACTAAGGGTCACATTGTAAGCATTTTACAGTTTATTAATTCACACACACATACACACACAAAAAAAATCATTTTATGTACATACAGAACTCAAGTGTCTTCATGACAGCCTGTCAAGTTAAAAATGTGGTTGAAGAAATTCTGACAGAAATAGATGACTGGAGTATCATGTGGCACTGAAGACTGGAATAATGATGCTGACAGTTCAGCTTTGCCATCTCAAGTCTAAATTACATTTAAAAATATATTTAAAAATATTCTGAATTCTATTTATATTTCCCCTTGTTTTATTCTCCTTTTTAATCAAATAATGCTTTGGCGACACTTATTAACGAATCTTTGCAACTCCAAAATCCAAATGGTATTGCTTTTTTTTTTTAATACAATATTTTTTTAGAATTCTATGTAAACAGTTCCATGGAAAATTGCAATAACCTAATATAATAGCTCTGCAATCATATTGACACTGCACAGATATTGGAACTTCATGCATGCTACTTAATTACTAATGCTCGTTCTCTTCCCAAACACACCATTTGCGTTTTTCTTGTATAGTAAACCGCTTTGTTTAGAGTGGTTTTGGTATATGTCAAGAAAATAAATGGAAATGAATGTATTAGGTTGTACCTATCGGTCCATTGATTACAAGTGCACACACTTTTGTCAAAGTGAAACTAAACTAGATATTGTATTTGCTCCCACTTTGCCACATATAGACAAATTTCTAAATCAGTTAAACGTACAAAATGAGAAAGCAAACTGCATTACAGCATGTTTTTCTGCTGTTAAAGAAAGACACTCAGAGTGAGAAAAAGTAATAGAAAAGAATCAATGCTACCACACAGCTAACATCAGTTATTTTTTCAGCCACTGAACAAATGAATCTGCATCCAACCGGAAATGTGCCACAATGGTATTGAGTTATAAAAAATACTGTACATTACAAAATGGTAAACAATAAACAGATGTGAACTGAATGTGCCTTTTCTAGCATAGCCAGCCGGACAAGGTAATATCAGCAACAGAAATTAATATGCTGGCTCTGCGCTTGCTGGAAATGACAAAAGAATTAGGGGTTAATTTAAATGTATGTCTTAAGCTCAGTTGAGCTTGCAAACGTCCATGGGTTTACATTCCCAACTTGTCACTTTCTTATGTTTTAAAACTTTCACAAAGAGCCAGGGAGAGTGCGAAAGAGACAAAGAGAGAGATAGAGAGAGAGAGAAATAATAAAAAGCTGGTGAATCCCCATGAAGCTCTCTATGTGAACTGTCACATTAATAACCCTATGCTGGTATTCAAATTTTCTGTCGAAAGCTAAAGAAAGATTGAGTGCCCTGCTGTTGCGCAGCCAAGATTGAAGACATGTCTCATTGACATTGTTAAAAGTTTATGAAAATATATGAATCCTCAAATGCCATTGGCTCCAGCGCTCCCAACTCTGCCCACTTCTATAAGAAATCGGTCTTTTAATCAAAATGATTGAATACCGCAAGGTTGAACTCAGGAATATGAATAAAAGTGGATATGGAGGAGGTGGAGGGAGAGAGATGGGCACAATGATGCGCTCAAATGCAAAGAGGAGCGTCCGGCATTGTATTGTTGGGTACAAACAGGTTAAAACCTTGGCCCATCTTATTTCTGTCTAATCATTTTGTATATACAGTAAACCACCTGCTGAAGTATGGAAGAGCCTGCAGTTTATTGTTGAGTACAACAAGGTTCGATGCTCATCGCCTTTTTTCGATCTCCTTATTTTGTCTATCACCTACCTACTGCCTTGTGGAATTTAAAGAATGTAATACAGTAGAGACCACAAGTTACTGAGGGTGCAACCAAGTTCGATGCTCCTCCCTTCTTTATTTCAAACAAATTGCTTTATATATAGCCCAACAGCTGCATTGTGGGATTTAAAAAGTTAAATATGGAATAGACCACAAATTTGCAGGGGTAAATCTATGATCGACATTCAGCCACCTTTTCTTTCTTTTTTTTACCTTTTTTTGTGTGTGTGTGAATGAAATGGTTTGTAAACAGCCCACCCTGAAATGCACTCACATGCAAAGAAAAGCATCTGACATTTTATTATGGGTACAACCAGGTACAACCGGGTTAGATCTTTGGCCCCTTTTTATTTGTCTAATTGCTTTGTATATAACCCACCTGCTGCATTGTGGAATTTAAAGAGTGAAATACAGAAGAGACCACAGTCAGGTTTGATAATCATCCACCTCTTTAATTCAAATAAATAATATAGCCCACCCACTGTATTGTGGAACTTAAAGAGTGACGTTTTGAAGATACCACAGCTTAATGCAGGTCAATACTTTGCCCCTCTGATTGATTGATTGATTGATTGATTGATTGATTGATTGATTGATTGATTGATTGATTGATTGATTGATTGATTGATTTAACAAATCATGTTATATATAGTACACCCACCCCAAAAAAATGAAATACTGAAGCAATCACAGATTATTATGGGGTTCGATAGTCAGTCCCTCTTTGTTTCAATCTAATTGTTTAGTATATCACCTACCCACTGCATTGTGGGAATAATAAAGTGACATATGAAAGAGGCCACAGCTTACAGTGGCTTATAACCAAGTCCAGTACTCTACCCATCTTTTTGTAAATACATAATTTTGCTTGAAGCCTATACAATGCATTGTGGGATTTAAAGAGTGAAATATAGAAGAGACCACAGTTTTTTTTGTGAGTCACAATATACTCAGCTCCTCTTTATTCTGACCTCTTTTTCACCCACCCACAGAATTGTAGGATTTAAATACTCAACAATGACCGCAGTTTACAGCAGGGTACAACCAGGAACAGTACTCAGCCACTCTTTTTTTTTCTTTCAATTGACTTATTTTCTACATCGGCCACCCATTGCATTATTTTATTCAATATGGAAATATGGAAGAGACCACAGATACTTAAGGGGTACAACCATGTTCGATAGTCTGCCCCTCTTATTTTGATCAAATCATTTTGTGTATCGTCTATCCACTGTATTGTAGCATTTTAAAAAATGCAATATACAGAAGAGGCCGCAGCTGTGGTCTGTGTCCTATTTTCAGACCCAAGAGAGACAAAAGAAATGCTAAATGCTTGTGTTGGGATTTCTCTTTCACAAAGAAGTGGATCTGATCAGCACAGTCGAGGAAAAGCCGTTCGAACCGCTATTTTCCTCTGGGCGCTGAATCAAACCACTGAGGCCTGTGTGTACATTTAGTCTAAACAGGCATATGGCATATTGATGAAGGTTCAGACGAACCCGGGTGCTACTTTTCCCTTCAATGTCATCTCAGGGAGGTGAACAGGCAGAAAGGCCTCACACACCAGCGCCGTGGCTCAACGCCTGTCAGCCACAGCCAGATAACCAGCCGTGAAACACACGGGCAGAACAGGCTAATGGAAACTCTCTGATTCCCACTGGAGCATCGGATCAAAATACCTTTACCGGGAATCATTGTCGTCAAGTGTTCAGCTTACAGCAGCAGCCTCTTATTTGTTTGTCAAACGCTGAACAGCAACTGACGACGAAACTGAAAGGATGAAACTGAGGAAAAATGCTTCAGAAACTTACAAATACCACAACAAAGTCATTGATACAGTATGTAAAAGTGATAGAAGTTAATCACTGATATGACTGTCAAGTTCCAAAAAAGCCCTTCACGTTTAGTCAGCCAACTATGTCAAAATTGGTATTAATACACCAGTGTCGTATGTGATTTGATTTTAAAGTTATTATATGACTTAAATAAACAATTGCAATGTAAAGCTTGCATTGAAGGATTTTTTTATTTTTATTTGCATAGGCTTAATAACCATATTGAACAATAACTATAACATTATACTTACTATTATGTAGTTATTTATAAGAACAATAACTAAATAAGCACCCACACTGGTACAGTACATTTCTGGTTGTTTCTTATGAAAGCGTTTAACCTTTCAGCTTTAAATGTAAATGTAACGCATAGCTTATTTTGAAGCACCTCACATACTGTACAAACGTAGCAGGCATTGGAACCTGAATGCTATTACCCTTCTCAGGTGCACATAATAATGACCAGGGGCAAGGGGAAAGGGGGGATATGGTCTTGTGGAGGTATATAAATGAAAGGAGGGAAGGGAGAAAGAGTGATTGAGCACCTTGGGTTTGAGCAAGCTGTCCCGTCTGTTCGCCCCTACCTCTCCACTCCATCATTGCTGTGGACACATCCCGACCACTAGAGAGAAAAAGAGAAAGACAGAAAAACCTACAACAAAGTATAATGGATTTGTACAGGATGGGTTCAAATCACCACAACTATGATTTTTATAAGAAACTGTAAGATTGCAGGTGAAACTAGTTTCCAAAATCATTGCTCAAAAAAGAATAAAATAAAACAAAATAAAATAAAATAAAATAAAATAAAATAAAATAAAATAAAATAAAATAAAATAAAATAAAATAAAATAAAATAAAATAAAATAAAATATTCCACATTGCTACCTGGAGTAAAAATACAAAAAAAAAAAACATATTGTAAGTTGTCACAATATAACATGCTATTAAAACGATTTTATTTTTTTTATAACAATTTAAAAGTAAAAAAAAAATGAAAAATGAAATCATTGTCAAAGAAAATAACAAATCCCTGTAATTTTGGCAGAACATAGAGGTAGAACAATAGAGATACAAAGGTAGCAGATACCAAACGTTTCCTTGCACTTCATAAAAATAAAGTTATGTTTCTATAATAAAACTTAGTTTAGACATTAGTTGATCAATATGAGGTTTAACAATTAGCTGAATATCAAATAAAATATAAGTACTTATAAAGTCCAATGTCTTTTATTTTTATACCCTAAAACTTTTAGTCTCTTCTTTGCCAACTTTAGCAGATAAAACTAGCCTACTTTTCTTTATGATTTATTTATTTATATATTTATTACAAGCAGTTTGTAAATTGTCTGAAGGGATATGCTTGCTTTACATTATGAAAAAAAAAATCTCTTGCATTGTAAAAATCTGTAACATTTACATGAACATTTCTCATAAGCAGTACTGTAGCTCCGCCAAACTAGCTTGAAACACAAGAACAAACGTCATTGGTTCCCCAGCGGGAGGGGAACGAAAATGCTATGTGGAAAAACTTCCACTATGGGGATTTTGTCAGTAACCAATCATCTGAAAGAGTAATAAAACGGGCCAATGAAATGCCAATGAATTGGTGGCGTCAGCGTACACAGCTGGCAGCAATTACAATTATTTGTGTATAAAGATGCTAGCCGTGCATAGCAAGACACCTTTTCGCTTTCAGAGCCGAACACGCTACTGAGAGTGTCCTTGGGTTCCTCCAAACCTCCTTCGAGAGCGGCAGAGAGAGAGAACAAGAAAGCTGCCGGTGTTTGAACAGGCTGTTTCTTCCGGTTACAGAAAGTGTGACAACGCAGTTCTCTGGGTCCGGTCCTTCTAGAGCGGTATGTATAAGAAGCAAATTTTCTTAAAAGAGCAACACGGTCGTGCAGCGCGTCTTTTTAAAGACGTCGTTCCGACTGTGCATTTCTGGATGCGGTGGTTCCCTGTCCACGGATGATGGGCACTGTGTTGCATGTCTAGGGCTACAGCATGTTAATGGGGTGCTCGCGGGCAGCACATGCCATCACTGCGATGGCATGTCTGTTGCGCAGCTAAGATCGCGGCTCGCTCTTGCAAAAGGGCGAACCACCCCGGTTGTCCCCCGCAATAGCGGTTGGCACTCGGGCAGATCTGAGGGTTATAGTGGGGGTCAATACGCCGCCCTTGGGCTTGCGGACCGCCCATTCCTCAGAGCGCTCCATCCAAGCTTCGAGTGAGAGAAGTGCTCCATCTTCCGGGATGATCGCCCTCTCACTCGATGACACAGAGGACCAGGTGTCCATCGCTGCATCGGAGGGTGGGCTTTTATTTTCCGATGACAATTCAGACCTGCTCCTTCCCTCAGGGGTGGTAAGCGAGGCTCCAGATATGGAATCTGAGATGATGGCGGTGCTAACCCAGGCTGCTTCGGCGGCAAGGCTGGAGATGGCTTGTCCCCCAGCTCCGTCGCTGGACCGATTAGGGGTGTGATGTGGAGGATAAGAAGGGGAAACCCTCTAAGCCTTCCGTCCCCTCCTTCCCGGAGGTGCACAGTAAGTTTACGCAGCGCTGAGGGCACCTTTTTCTGCCCGGTCTGCGTGCGCTCCTCCCTCACCTTCCTCGATGACGGAGCAGCCAGGGGGTATGACGCGAATCCCCAGGTTGAGCGTGCTAGCGTGGTCAATCTTGCCCGTGTGGTGCCCCTTCCTGGTGTGATTAGCCTCTGCTCCCGTCCAAAGCGTGTAGGTTGTCTGTGTCCCTCGGGGCCAGAGCCTACACTGCTGCGGACCAGGCTGCTTCCATTTTGCTTGCTATGGCTGGCGGAGGCGTTGGCCCAGCGGCACGAGGAAGGTTCCGACCCAGGTTTATTTTTCGCACTGCAATCGACTGTGCTCTGAAAACACGAGGTCGGCTGCGAGTGCCCTGGGAAGGACGATGACCACACTAGTGGTCCAGGAACACCACCTCTAAAACCTGGCTAAAACCTGGCAGATATGCGTGACGTTGACAAAGTTCGCTTTCTTACCACACCCATATTCCAGGCTGGCCTGTTCAGTAACACCAAGGGGGAGTTCACCCACGAATTCACCACGGTGAAAGAGCAGTCAAGTGCGATCGGCGGGCTTTAAAAAAATAAGAATAAAACCCGCTCTCCCTGTCGACTTTGGCTGCTCCTCGCCGAGGGCGCTCGTCTGTGGCTACAAAATCTGCTCCGCCGCCCTGTCCGTTCCACCGTTTAAGCGGCAGCGTCGAGCACCCCACAGACGATCACCGCCCCCCCGCCTCAGGGCGCCGCTAAGTCCGGTACGGACCGCGAAGCGTCCTTGAGACGGGCCACTTGGGGAAAAAAAGGGTCGCTCTTTCCCTGGCGTAGGTTCACGGACACCCATATCATTAACTTATGGCCGTATGGCTAGCAAAAATTTATAAGAGCAATTATTCCTTTCTACGGGTGTGACAGCCCGAACACTGCCAGCATGGGACGCTATGCCTTCCAGCTCGCAGGATCGGTGCTTTTTGCCACAGGCTCCAAGAGTGGCAGAGGACGGGCTCCCTTCTCTCGCACTCCCAGCCGCCCTGCAGGCTCTTGGGACAAAGTTAAGAGTAACCTCCTCTGCTCTTCCTCGGCACGCGCGCCTCCCGGGGTGAGCTCTCCCATCCCGTGCTGCCCCATGGCTGGTGCGTCAGGGATTGTACCGATGATGTCACTCAAGCGGGCTCTGCCAGCCTGGTTAGCGCGGCCCAGCCTGTCGCGATGGCTCATTCAGACAATCAGACTCGGCTTTGCGATTCAGTTCGCTAACCGGTCCCCCAAGTTCACAGGCGTGTATTACACCAAGGTCAGCCCTGTGTCCGCCCCTGTCTTGCGCAAGGAGATTACTGTCCTCCTGGCGAAGGACGCAACCGAGCCGGTCCCTCCAGCCGAGATGAGGTATGGGCTTATTGGTCTGTACTTCATCGTACCCTAAAAGAGCGGTGGGTTATGACCAATCCTAGTTCTGTGCATTTTGACCCGCTGCCTTACAAGCAGCCGCTCAGAATGCTCATGCAGAAGCACATCCCCCGGTGCGTTCCACCTTAGGATTGGTCTGCAGCGATAGACCTGAAGGACACGTATGTTCATGTCTCCATTTTCCCACACCACCGGCAGTTTTTGCGGTTTGCACGCGAGGGTCGAGCATGGTAGTACAAAGTCCTCCCTTCCGGGCTCTCCCTTTCTCCGCGGGTTTTCACCAAGCTCGCGGAGAATGCCCTAACGCCCCTTCAGCTCGCGGGCATCTGCATACTCAATTATCTCGATGACTGGCTTTTATAGCTCACTTGCCAGATCAATTGGTTATGCACAGGGACTGGGTGTTCCGGCACCTCGACCTGTTAGGGTTTCAGGTCAACCGAGAAAAGAGCAGGCTCGCCCCCGTGCAGAGCATCTCTTTTCTCAGGTTGGAGCTGGACTCGATCCCCATGACGGCGCGCCTTCCCCGAGAGTGAGCCGAGCTGATGCTGACCTGTCTGAGAGAGTTCGACAGGAAAACTGTGGTCCCACTGATATTATTTCAGAGGCTCCTGGGGCATATGGCATCCGCAGCCGCTGTCACGCCGCTCGAGTTGCTCCATATGAGACAGCTTCAGCATTGGCTTCACGATCGGGTCCCCAGACACGCACGGCACGCGGGCACGCACAGACTGATTGTCACTCCGCTGTGTTGCCGCACCCTCAGCCTCTGGACGGACCCTGCATTTCTACTGGCCTGGGTGCCTCTAGAACGAGTGTCCAGGCATGTCGTCGTTCCGACAGATGCTTCCAGTATGTGCTGGGGGGCCATGAGTTGCGGGCATGCAGCTGCAGGTCCGTGGAAGGAACCCGGTTGCATTGGCATTTAATTGCCTGGCGCTGTTGGCAGTGTATCTGGCACTGCACCGTTTTTTACCGGTGCTAGAGGGGAAACACGTGCTGGTCAGGACGGACAGCACGGCGATGATGGCGTATATCAACCGCATGGGGTATCCGCTCTCGCCGGATGCCTCAGCTCGCTCGCCATCTGCTCCTCCGGAGTCATACGCGGCAGAATCGATGCATGCCAATTTTTATGCCGATGTGCTCTCACGGCAGTTCACGCCCGGGAAAACGGCTGCCAGCTGTTATAGGTGCGCTCTGGCGCGCTGGTTAACACAGTTGGTCCCTGGGCGTGCGTAAATACGCATTTCTCTCCAGTGAGCCTACTCGCAGATACTGTGTAACGTCAGGGAGGACGAGGAGCAGGTCTTTTATTGCGCCTCTCTGGCTCAATCGGACCTGTATTTCAGCTCTCTCCTTGTGACGGCCTCTTCCTGGCATATCCCCTTGAAGAAGCTCCTTCTTCTCTGGGACAGGCACCATTTGGCACCCGCGCCCAGATCTCTGGAACCTCACGTTAGGTCCATAGATGGAGCACGGAGGACTTGGGTGACCTACCGGTTCGGTGGTTAACACCGTCACTCAGGCTAGAGCACCCTCTACGAGGCATGGCTACGCCCTGAAGTGGAGTCTAATCGCTGTGTGGTGTACTTCTCTCCGAGAAGGACCCCGGACATGCCAGATCAGTGTGATGCTTTCCTCCTTCAGCTGGCTGGTGCTAAGGCTGTCCCCTCCGCACTGAGGGGTTGGCGTTACGATCATCGCTGGGAAAGCATCGCCTTATCATCTAGTTCCCAGAGGCACGAGACGCTGGATAATTAAATCAATCCTGTCCCCCTCTCATACCCACTTGGAGATCTCTCTTAGAAGAGGTCTGCTTGATCCACTCGACTCAGTATCTTTAAGATTTCTGTCCAGGTAGACAGCTCTGCTGGTTGCGTTGGCATCGGTCAAGAGGGTTGGGTATCTGGAGGCATTTTTGATCAGCGAAGTGTGCCAGCGAAGTGTGCCAGCGAGGTTCCTACAGCGCTTCTTTTTAGACTACGTAGTGAACCTGCAAGCGCTGAACACGGAGGAGGCAGTCCCAGCCCCTTTCTTTGCTGAGTCCTGTTCACGCTCAGCGCTATGTGACCGCATTAGAGCTTACGATTCTAAGCAGCTCCTTTTCTGTTATGATCGGCAGATGGGAAGTGCCGTATTCATACTGAGGTTGGCCCACTGGATAGTGGATGCCATCTCCCTCGCTTTTCTGTGCCAGGGTGAGCCACGTACCCCGGGAGTGAGAGCGCACTCGACTAAGAGTATCGCCTTCTCTTGAGCGCAAGAACGCGGCGCCTCTCTAACAGACATCTGTAGAGCTGCGGGCTGGGCGACACCTAATACATTCGTAAGAGTCTATAATCTTTGAGTGGAGCTGATTTTCCTGGCCTCTGCAGCGTCCTCCCTATCGGGACTGCACACTTTCCAACGTACTGTCGTATTTTAAAATTCCTAGAAACTTAACTAGGTGTATTTTTTACGACTCCCCAAAAATATAAATAAGCCTTTAAGCGCTTCACAGGTAAGTAAGGTAAGTTAGGGCCAGGGGACACATTGGAGGGCTGTGTCTCTGGTGATGATGGTGCGCTCACGCCGAGAGCTTGGCAAACCTCTCACCAGTGACGTGGTAAGGTTCAATCGCTGTGGCGTTTTCCATACATTTCCCCATAGTGGAAGTTTTTCCACATAGCATTGAAGTTCCCCTCCCACTGGGGAACGTTACGGTTACTCAATGTTCAATGTTTATATATGAACAAAAACCTACATGAAATCAGTCTCTTCAGAACACTTAGATATAATCATTCAGTTTATATGGAGTTTTGGGTGAATAGGCTTTCAAACAGGGGAACAGAAATCAATCAATATATCCAGGGCGACACGGTGGCTCAGTGGTTAGCACTGTCACCTCACAGCAAGAAGGTTGCTGGTTCGAGTCCCAGCTGGGTCAGTTGGCATTTCTGTGTGGAGTTTGCATGGAGTCCTGCGATCGATTTTTGACATGTTTGTGATATCAGTATTAGATGTCAATTTAATGTCTTTTTGACATCAAGGTATAGTTTTACATGCAGTGTAGGGATACAAAATTAAGTGAAAATTTCTAATTGAAGCTTTCAAATTCATGTCTTTTTCTGATAATACTTTTTGTGCCATTATTTTGGTGGCCAAAATGGCATCAATGTGTAGATGTTAAATGGACATCAAGGTTATGATGTCGGGTTTTTGGATGTCCCAAAATGAAAACTTGACTCAATTCAGCCTACACCGTAGAAATGACCAGTTCATCAAGCCACTAAAATGGTATAATTTACTCACAACATATATGACTTTATTTTATGGAACACAAAAGGTCATAGTTAAAAAATATCTCAGTATTTTTGGCCATACAATGAAAGTCAACGTCGTCCTAGTGTTGTTTGCACCTATACAACCCTTCCCCAAAACAAAAGTTTTGAAACATTTATTCATTCATTCATTTTCCTTCGGCTAAGTCCCTTATTTATCCACCCGATTCAAATGTTATCATTCAATTGAATGGGCGTTATCAGTGGATATCAGCTGATAGATATGGACCAGTAGGGTGTAATCATCCATCCACATGGTTAATCAGCTATACTAATAGAGAAGACTCCAGATCCAGATCTGTTTTACATTACTGTGACGATTGGCTTTAGGGTTGGGGTAGGGGTACGTTAATAACATACAATTCATGGGAAATTAAAAAAATAATATTAATAATTCTTGCTAACTTCTGGCAGCAGCCGCATGTGATCTATAACCAATTAACCATGTGGATGGATGATTACAGCCTTCTGAGCCTACTAGTAGGTGCAGAAGGCCCCTACTGGCCCATATCTATCAGCTGATAACCACTGATAACGGCCATTCAATCAAGTGATAACATTCGAATTGGCTGATTTATCAGGGGTCGCCACAGCGGAATGAACCACCAACTATTCTGGCATATGTTTTACGCAGTATTGGGAAACACATACACTATCGCATTCACACACGCACTCATACACTACAACCAATTTTGTTTTACCCAATTCACCTATAGCGCTTGTCTTTGGACTGTGGGGGAAACCAGAGCACCTGGAGGAAATCCACGCCAACACGGGGAGAACATGCAAACTCAACACAGAAACGCCAACGAACCAGCGACCTTCTTGCTGTGAGGCGACAGTGCTAACCACTGAGAAACTGTCATTTTTTGGTAAACTGTCCCTTTAAAAACACAAAATATTCATTAAAATCATTTAGAGTTACGTCATTCCTGAAGCGTCACTCATCCTCGCTCGACACTTCATGTCCTCGGACATTGTTTTGATTAGAAGTAGTCCCTTTTGAAACGTGTCTCTGAATCGCTCAGGGCCGTCACATTTTAAAACATATCTACAAAGCCACAATAGAAGCCATCAGTAATTGAGGTGATAAATCTATTTTTTCCTTCATCGCTGTCTCTCGCTCCATGTCTTTCGAGTGTGTCGCTGATGAGTGGTAAATTGGAAATTATTCAGAGAGGTAACAGCACTCTTAGATGCAGTTCCATTATAGTCTGTCAGTCACGGGAGACAGATAAATTACTCACGTGTCAATCTAGCCATCAAACAGCAGACATGGGGATTGTGGGATTGATCAATGGAGGAGAAAAAAAAGCCACTGTAATTCCTCTCAATGTGACGGCATGAATAAATCAGAGCGCTTTTATTTATTTATTTATTTTTTCTTCCGTGCATTAACTCCTACCTGAAAAATAATACTGCTCAAATGCTCAAAGGACAAAGAGTAATTGTGGATCAAACCGGGGTGGGACAAAGCGTCACACGGAATCAGAGAGATCAAAAACACAATTAAAAAGTCTTTTGGTGGGGCCGCCGAGACCTGATGAGGTATTTGCTGTGATGTTGGACTTTTCCATTGGCTTTTAATGGGAGTGAGGTTGTGTTCGATGCTGTTTAATGGTAGAGGAGAGAGGAAACACCTCTCGTGTTCAATAGCAAATTAATTGCTACGATTAGTCATTGGTAGACTTCTCAAACGCGGTCCTTTAGAGAGCTGGATTCAGCCTCTCAAATCCTCTCATTTGTAATTGGCTGTCTGCTTGAATAATTGATTGGAACAAATGTGAACTGGATGAGAAAGTCTGAGTGTCCTCCATCATACAAACACACACGCACACACAAATCCACAGAGTTCACTCCTGGTTGAACTATAATGCTAGCTCAAGCATTAATGTTTGAATAGGTTTTTGGAGTTGTCTTTTGCTATGCTAACAACATCGCGCTAGCAAGAGTGTTGTTTAGAGGTTGAGACAAACTACACAACTGGAAGTGTGATATTGCTTTTATATAGACTATACATTGCTTGGCCAATCAAATTAAATGAACTGGTGTGAATTATAGCATAGTATATTTTCTATATAGTATAACAGAATATAATATACAATATAATACCTTTCACACTGCATTATACTGAGGTGTTAACTGGGACGAGAGATGTGTTTAGTGACAGAATTGAGGTAAAAGGATAAAACACACAGTTTGTGCAGTATAAAAATAATTATGTCTATGGCAAGTACCCTCAAAAATTAAACTGTGTTTGTGTAAGTGTGTGTATGTGTGCTGGATTTGGTGGTATACAAGGACAGACATTTGTATGATATGCTTGTATGTGTGTCCGTGTGCATGTGTGTGTCTGTACTTCACTTTACAATGCCGAAAGCAGAATTCACCCAACTTTGTTATGCAGAGAAATGCAAAACCTATTTATATATTTGCACAAAAACTATTAATGGAAGTCAATGGGATTAAAAGTGTAGTGTGACCAGAGCTTAAGTTAAGTGTAATACTCCTGAACTACATTATCGTTACATTATTATACATTACACAACTACATTATTATACATATTTATATGTTATATTTCAGACTGAAACATGGCAATGCAAAAAATGCATCAAAATGAAAATATTCTAGGAAACACTGTAAACTAAATGCACAATTTAAAAAATATATGGGTTGCTAAACTGCTGTTTTAAACCACTTTTTGTGAAATGAAGTCCACAGATGATAAAGATACGCCATGGAACTTTCAATCCCAATAAGGAACCTTTATTTTGAAAAGTGCAGTTTCTTTTTTTAAAATAGTTACAACTATACAAAACTGGTTAGCTCTTAATTTTTATGAAACATTACAATATTTTCAAAGAATTATACCATCACCAGGAACTCTTTTGTTCTCACTCCTTTACATATTTAATGCTCTCACATGAATCTACTGTATTGTGAAATATTGAAACAAGATGAAAACAATTACCATGCAACAAGCAGAAAATGAGCATTCTGTTAGCCACTAAAGGTCAAAGAAGAGTCCTACAATGCCACAAATACAGCTTAGAGATTTTCTTTGTTTCCATATTTCTCAAAAAGTCCACCTCAGGCAGGTACAGCACCGATTTAGAATGATCAAATATTGTTGTATGATGCAGAACGACATGACTATGCAGATTCAACTGTAAAATATTCCACAATGCTAATATGTCAAACCTAATCTTAATGTGATTAACTGACCACCCATCGACCATCAATGCGAAAAATCCTTACACAAACACACATGCTGGTCATATCCCGAGGTTCTCACGTGAACTTCAACACCACTGCAAGCTGCAGGGAGGATTTAAAATTCATGAGGAGTGATTTTAATGTTTTCTTTGCTACAGGCAAGCAAAAGAAACAATTAGCGTAGCACTGGCGCTAAGGTCCAGCAAAATCAATAGTCCCTGATAGTATTGTAAGCCTATTGACCAGATCCTGCGGTTCACCCCGACCCTGTGCTGCAACAGACACCCTTACAGGGGATTAAGCATTTGTGCCTGTGTGAAAGGAGAAGAGGAGCTGTGCATAGTTAAACAGCCTTCAGGAACGATAGCAATCAGAGAGCTGCTGGCTGAGGTAGACTGACACTGAGCATTGACTTGATGTGAGAGTGTTTCAAGAGATGAAGGCTCCTTTAGGGTGTACTGTAGTATAATACTGTGCTGGAGGACAAAAAAAAAAAATCAGCAAGACAAAATGATTATCTAGATGGAAAATTTTAGAAAATAGCACAGACAGAAAACAAGAATGCATCCTTCTGAATGCATTTTCAATGATTTAAAAATAAAACAAATTTTATACTGATTTTTTAAAAGTCACTATTTGTCTGTTCAGTGATACTGTACTTTAATGATACCGTACTTGCTGCTACAGCCCAGGAATTATTTGTCTTATGTTTGTAAATATTTAAACAGTAAGTATATATAATTATCTATGAATGAATCTGGAACTTTCTATTTGTCATACAGTATAATTAATTAATTAATAACTACAGAATTCTTAAATATTACAATACTTTATAAAAGGTCAGATGACAATAAAAAAATCGACTTTGACATCACAAAAATAAAATATATTAAATATATGTGAAACCAGAAAACAGCTATTTGAATTTAATCTTTTAAAACAATATTACTGTTTTTAAACAACACACAAGTTGTTCTAAATGTGACTGAAACACTGTTGTTTTCCAACAGTTGTCCAGTTGTCCAGAGGAAGGCCAGATGATGTCCATTTCCTGATGATTTGATTTGATGATGATTTGAGGTGATTTCCTTAAGCAAGGGCACCAAACCCCCAACTGCTCCGGGTGTGTGTTCATGGGTGTAAGTCGCTTTGGATAAAAATGTCTGCTAAATGCTCATGTTCATATGCAGTTTTTTTTGGTCCACATGAGACCAGACGCAGCCGACGTGAGATTTGAGGTCTGTGTGTCCTGTGCTTAAGAAAATTTAATCAAGAGTAACCAAACCTCTCATTAGAAGAAAGAATCAAACGACAAAACTAATCTTTGCTGAGAAGTATGTTTATGGATAGAGAACTGGTTCAAAGTTCACATTAGTGATGAAAGCAAGTTTAATATAGCTGGGTCCCATGGGAAACATTATGTTACTTGTCAAACTGAAGACAGACTGAACCAAAGTCAATTTCAAAGAAAGTCTGTTCACTTGGTGGCCATATTTGCAATGCCTCTGGGCAGTTCATCCTAGACCAAAGTCCTATCTAAATGAACGAGAGAATCATGAAACCTAGAAAACTGCTCGCCAAACACGAAATTAAATTACATACTTTAAATAAGCAACAAAATTTGAAGTGTCCTGCTCCATTATTGTTGTTGATTAAGCCCTTATTACATTTAAATATATATAAACAAAAGTAAGCCACTGTACTGTTCAGGTCCAAAGCTTGCTTGGATGTTGGCGTATAAGCAATTTGTTTTTCAAATGTTTCCTGAATTATGGGCTGACCTGTAACTTTTGATGTGGATGCTCCTTTTCTGCTGGAGATACTGTTGCCTCATATAAAACTTACATGTACCATAAGAACAGTATAACAGAAGATTTTAGAGGTTTCAAACCTTGACTTTGCCAAACTGCAATAAAACTTGAAACCGGTTATCGTCCCATGCCTACTAGAGGATAACATTGGAAGTACACCAAATGTGATGGTATGTTCTGAGATGTCTTTTCTCCTGTCAAAATCAATGCAGATACATAGTAGTCGGCAAACTACAGGGTTTACCGTAACAAACAATAAAATCTGTACCACCCACTCCCCCACAGAACTGCATGGCTAACAATTGGTTATTTCGACCGGAAGGCAGGACTTACTTTTGCTCTGGTGGCCAAACTGAGTGTTGCACTTTTCCTCATGCATACAGTAGGAGTGCGAGTGAACTGTCTTTGTATATATATATATATATATATATATATATATATATATATATATATAT
>CAIGQV010018201.1:11314036-11325686 GCA_903798115.1 Danio jaintianensis
ATATATATATATATATATATATATATATATATATATATATATATATAGTCTTTGACTGAAACCAACATGTGAGCACAGATCTAAACCTGACTGAAAATATCTGGAAAATCCAAACTACAGGCACCAAACTGTAGAAAAGACTGAAGAAGAGTGGTCCAAGATGTCCAAGACTAGTGATGTCCTGTGGACTGCAGATTATTTTCTCAAATGTGAAATATACAGTCAAATCACTGGGTTTAAGATACAAAAAAACCCTTGTTACTGAAAGTTACCACTTATCCCAGCAAGTTCACTCACACACACAAAGACACACTCACAGACAAATTTGTGAAACAAGTTGCAAGATGCTGTAGTTTCTGACACCTTTGAGACTTACTGATACTTTGTACAGTTCTAGAGGGCGTTCAGACTGCGGCAGATGGACTCGTGCCAGAGGATCTGCTTCTGTGGGCGGCACAATCCAGTCAATGGCTCGGCGTCAGCTTTGAAAGAAGCCTGGTGTGCTCTCAGAGGTCCTGTAGCCTGGGTCTAAACAGATGTTGTGGAGACAGAACAATAGAGCAGGCGAACAGGTGTCACACCCACCTGAATGTGTACAACACACTGACCCTGACGCCCACTCCTGTAAAACACTTCACCCCACACCACAAACACACTGCACCCAAACACATAAATACACAAACGCTTAGCTCAAAATATAACATACTGTCTCAGTGCATTCTAAAAAACCTTCATTGCTGACATAAAATTTTGCAAACAACTGACTTTGAACACTTTCATGCGTAGAAAGCAGCACACAAAACAGCACTTTACAATGATAACTTGTTTACATGTTGCTAAGCTAACACACAATTTCCTTTTCACCTTTTTTCCTAATTCCCATGATGTTTTGTGGGAATTAGGGGATTAACTTGATTTAAAAAAAAAGAGGAAACAGAAGCTTGATACAAAGAGGTGTCATTATTCTTGAATCTTGGTTTGTCTATTGGATATTAAATATAAACATATCAGAATTAATACATTACTTTCAGCAGACCACAAATGACCCTAAAATATTACAATAATGTTGAATTATTGTATTGCAGAAAGCCCAATGAACTTAAAATGCTTTGGCTACATGGATGTTTGTGATATTCATTCATTCAATTTCTTTTTCGACTTAGTCCCTTTATTAATCTGGGGTCGCCACAGCAGAATGAACCGCCAACTTATCCAGCATATGTTTTACGCAGCGGATGCTCTTCCAGCTGCAACCCATCACTGGGAAACATCCATACACACTCATTCACACACACACACACACACACACACACACACACACACACACACACCACGGACAATTTTAGCTTACCCAATTCACCTATACCACATGTTTTTGGACTTGTGGGGGAAACCAGAGCACCCGGAGGAAACCCACACGAACACGGGGAGAACATGCAAACTCCACACAGAAATGCCAACTGACCCAGCCGGGGCTCGAACCACCGACCTTCTTGCTGTGAGACGATTGTGCTACCCACTGCGTCACCATGCTGCCATGTTTGATCTGTCACATTAAAATACCAAGCATAAGGTTATACTCATGATTAATGAAAAAATAAAATCCCAAAGCCCAATGTAACTATACACACTGTCCAAATGTACAGTATATATTGTTTCCATATTCTCTTTTGAATAGACATTCCCAAAACTAAAGGTGCAACCAATGATTTCATATGCCGAAAAATAAATGAATACACATAAAAAAAAAATTCGCTCAAAAGAAAATGGAATTACAAAATAATGATCTACACTGTATAAAAATGCTTGGTTCCACATAGTCGATTTGTGTTGGGACAACATGAAGGAATTAAGTTAACTTATTAGTTTTACAAATTTAGGCAGATTGAACATGAAACAATTAAGCTGTCCCCCCAAAAAAACTCAAAAATTTTGTGTTATTTCTGCTTATTTTAAAGTAGTTTGAACAAACAGCAAATGTCTTTTTTTTTGTATAGTTTAATGATACTTCAATTTGGAATCAGTCTGTGTCTGTGTCATCATATGGTCTGTGTTTTTAAAACAGGATACTTGTGATGCTGTCTTTAGAATTCATCCAAATATAGACTGAAATATAGACAAAATAAGACTGAACTTCCCTGGCAGTTCGTCATAATGAAGTCCAGTGCCTGACAGGCCCTCTTAAGCAAAAATGACCTTGAAGAATAATGCTCAGGCTTTTATGATAGATGGATTAGTTTAAGGGCCTCTTCAAATAGTCTTTGATCTTAGTAACTCTGTGTTGTTATGCAGGTACGGTGATTTTATTCATTTCCCAGTGGAAAAAAGGATGACTGAACTGGTCCTATTTGCATAATTTCTATAAATAAAATATATTCACACAAAAAAAAAGTAATTGATTAAATAAACATGTTACATCGACAGATAGATCAGTCATCAGTAATGTTCAAACTACTTAATTAAAATGAGCTGACAAAACACAATTCTTGAGATTTTTGGGACAACTGAATTGTTTTATGTTCAATCCACTTACATTTGTTAAGTTAACTTCAATTTGTTTTGGGACAACATAAATGAATTGTGTGGAACCCTGCAATTTTTACACTATCTATCTATCTATCTGTCTGTCTGTCTGTCTGTCTGTCTGTCTGTCTGTCTGTCTGTCTGTCTGTCTGTCTAACTATCCATTTATCCATCCACCTGAATATATAAATAATAAAAGAAGACTTGAAAATGTACTCAGTTTATTATGTGCACTTAAGTAAAGTGTTAATATTCATTTTAGCCTATAACAGTCTGAAAATATTTCATCAAAATGTAAAATAATGCTGTCATTTATAGCTATTTTTGTTGTTTGTTTCAGAATATATTGTTAATATTGAATGAATTTTTATAATAAAAACGAATATGACTTTCATATTAAAACATTATATGACGTTTTCATATTTAATTAATACGAATGAAATGTTTTCATTTTTTGTCGTTGAAAATGAGGGTTATTCCACTAAATATTGATTTCTTACCTCTTCTGAAGTTGTGAAGTTGAAATTGTGTTGTCTAAAGACCTTTTTGTCATTTTAAATGGCTGTAAAATGACAGTAGTTTACAGAATAAAACGTAAAATGTACTTCAAACATATTTGTCAAGTGAATTAAATTCAAAGAGACTTTACACTTTAACATTTTTGTGAACAAAGCAAACCAAAAGGGTCCAAAATATGTGCATCCACCTGCACTGAAGCACGCGTGGATGGATTTAAGTTTTTTTGTTTTAAAGATTAATTAAAGATGCTGTTATGACATGATTTAACCCCCTTTTAATCCCCCCTGTGCTTGTTTGGACTGCGATGTCTCAGACAGAACTTGACATCAGATGCCATTTCAGCGAAGCTACACTTACACAGAGCCATCAGACAATATAAATGTATGCAAACTGCCAATTTAGATTTGTCTAGTGCTCTTTTGCAGTGATTTCAGAGAAAACCCCCATGAGGTTTGGATTTGAGCATCACAAGACTCACTCAGTGCCCTCAACACACTAGATGCCCGTGAGTGCAATACATTATGAATGCAGCTGCAACGCATCTCAACAAAGACATAATCTATTATGTAAATGGGCATTCTGTATGTCTGAGTTAAGTGGCTGTGAGCGTGACAGTTCTGTCGTTGAAGGCCCATTTTATTGTTTTATGGCTGACTCATGGCATTCACATAAACTACCATCTTATATGGTATATTACAGTTTCTTTCTGTGTTATTGTCTGAGGATTTATTAGATGCGTGTTTAGTTTTCGCTTGCATTTATATACAGCTGTAGTAGGTGTAATAAATAAGAATTAAAAGGGACGTATGCATGGAGTATTGACTATTTTTCTTGCTTGTTTGGAATAAAAGAATGCTTTTTATATATATATATGGGTGGAATTACATTTACAGATGTGACTTTATGAGCATAGAAGGGATGTTTAATGTTACAAATAACTTCTAAAACGTCAAAATATGGGAGGAATATTGTTTCATCGTTATTCGTCATCTATGCCAACATTCTTAATATAAAAAATATATAGAAATTAATTAGTGATCAAATGATTTAAAAATAATTAATGATAAAGGATAGTGGCAAAAGATAAAGACTTAATATTTCAAATAATTGGTATTTTGGTGGTGCACTGTGGTCCTTAAATGCAGTCTTTTAATATGTCTCCAAATATTTTTTGTTAAATATGTACAGGATTTTTTTGGTATATAAAATGTTGTTGCTCTGAATAACATGTCAGTGGAAGTCTTCTGTCAATAACAGGAAACAATACTTTATATAACACTCGTATTATTATACTTGGCTCATAGAAATAGAAACAGCATTAAGCCTTAACAATTTCATAAATTTTATAATTACAAGGTACCCTTTTAGGGCATTGGTCCCCAACCTGTTTATCACCGCGGACTGGTGAACGCTTGACAATTTTACCATTTGGGGGGGGGGGCTTGCTAGGTGACCATCAGCCAACAAGCTGACAAAACATTGCTGTCACTCTGATACAAGTTTTATTTAAGAAAAATTACAAAGCACTGCAGGGTTTGGGTGTTTGTCTGAGATAATTAGTCTAACGTTACCAAAATGTGTATATTCCATACAAGCTGAAGCTGATCGGTCACTTCTTGTCACGTGACTAGTGGTGCTCTCCCGGTATTCATTCAACTGTGTGCGTCTGGAAGGCGCGAGCGCCGCACACCTCCATTGGAAATAACAAACTTGCGTGAACTCTAGAAAACACGCAATATGCGAACGGACCCTAAAAGGCCGCCGTCATTTGCAATCTCCAGCAGTTGATCTTCTTGCACAGACATACTGGATTCACCTGATTTGTTGACAAATGGGTTGCGGATCCATTCCTTGGCAGTTCGCAGGTCCTTCACTGGGCCTTTTCCCCTTAGCAAAGAAACTTTCCAAAGACGTCTGTTTCTTACTCATTTTGCTGCTTGTGGGTTAAATTTGGGCGCTCAAGTGACCGAGATGTAAGAGAGAATACGGTCATTTTTCGAAATAAAAGATTTTTCAAAATAAAAGAGCGTTCAGAATCAGATAATAAATAAAGCAGAAATAATAAATGATTTCTTGTGCCGCCTGGTACTAATTGATCCACGGACTGGTACCGGTGGCCCGGTGGTTGAGGGTTGTTGCTAGATCAGATATGGTTGCGGCCGGAAGTTGACGAAAATGATTTATATTACTTATTAAATTTCCCATTAATTGTATTTTATTAACGTCTACCCCTACCCCAACCTTAAACCCAACCATCACAGTAACGTAAAAACAGTAGTTGTACCGAGTATTATTTATGTTATCTAAATTACCCAATAAACTGTATTTTTTAACATCTAACATCCCCTAACCCTAAACCCAACCATCACAGTACTGTAAAAATAATAATTATTGTTATACAGTGTCATAAAAAATGATGCTATATTGATGTGCATATCGCACTTCCGGCCGGCCGTGTATCCTATCAAGACTTTACCATAGTTGAGGGCCACTGCTTTAGAGGACCATATTATGCCCCTTTTTACAAGATGTAAAATAAGTCTCTGATGTCTCTAGAGTGTGTATGTGAAGTTTCAGCAAAATACTAAACACTTTTTTTATATGTGGGCTAAATTTAAACAAACACATTTAATTTAGTAATGTTCAACTTAGATTTCAACTTGTTTCTTTAAATTCAGCCCACATACATTTATTGCAACCAGCTACCTTGAAAACATTTAGTAAATCCAATGAATCTTTTTTTTTTTCAGAGTAATACCTTCAAGCTTAACTGAACTTAAATTATTTTTGTTTATAATCTGTATACATGTGAGTATTTTTTTAACAACAAAAAAGCAGTTGTAAACTAAATATTGCTAACTACAAAAAACACAACTAAATTGTACAAATTTATTTATTTTTTGTTATTTTTTGGCAAGCTTGCGTTGAATTACCTAGAGTAAATGATCATTGTGCTGTGCTAATAATGGGAATTTAGCCAATCATGAAACATTTTTACAAATGAACCCCTTAAAAGGACAGTCTGCCCAAAAATGAAAATTTACTCACTGTTTACTCACCATCAAGTGATTCCAAACCTTTAGGAGTTTCTTTCTTCTGTTGAACACAAAAGAAGATAATTTAAAGACAGCTGAAAACCTGTAATCATTGACATCCACAGTAGAAAAAAAGTCAATGGTTACAGGTTTTCAACATTTTTCAAAATATCATATTTTGTGTTTAAAGAAAGAAGAAAGAAACTCATTAAGGTTTGAAAAAGGTACCAGGTGAGTAAATGACAGAATTGTCATTTTTTAATTATCTCCTTAAAAATCTCACCCATTTATTCACTCTTGTTCAAAACCTATTTCAGTTTCTTTATTCTGTTACACAAGAATAATAAAGAACACAAAAAAAAAAACCTGTTAAATGCTGATAGCTGGCACCCATTGACTTCCATTATTTTTCTTATTCTACTATGGAAGTCAAAAGGGTCCCAGCAACCAGCATTCTTCAAAATATCTTCTTTTGTGTTAAACAGAAATAAAGAAACTCATAAAAGTCTAAAACCACATGAGGGAGAATAAATTATGATGCAATTTTCATTTTTGCGTGAACTAGCCATTTAAGATATCACCCCTATTTTGTTCTGAAGGTCAAAAAAAGGTGCAAACTATTTTTGATACTGGCAAAAGAATGCTTTTTTGAGGAGAAAAATGCTACAGAAGTGCCGAAAAACGCCACTTCACAATAAACAAGAATGATTGCTGTACGACATTACCAGCAAACAGTTGAAGCGCCACGTCTGCTGGGAATAATTCAGCTTGAAAGTCACCCCACAAAACAAGATCCTTGTCCTTCCTCCGTACTGAATTCTCAATATCATCACTTCAGGGGTGATAGATTCTCTGTCTTTCTGTCACTCCGTCTTTTTTCTCTTTTACCGATAATAATCCATAATGCAACCCAGATACAGTACAAGCCTCCTGCATTATTCAGAGAAAGTTTCTCCTTTGATTTATGTTCTCTCGCTCTCTCTCTCTCTCTGAATCCCTTCATTCTTTAAGTCCCTCTATGTCGTCATGCAGCAGTTGCAGATAATGCAGTTGTGGAATGAGAAGATGAGAATACAGGTGCAGTGTGTGCGTGTATGCGTGTGCGTGTGTGTGTGTGTGTGTGATGTCGTCTCATACTGAATAATTATAGCAGCTCGGCCCAGGCAAATCCTCCCCAGAAGGTAGTGCGTCTGCAAGCCTTCCACCTGCCACGCACTAAACGCCGCCCCATCCATCAAACACCCACTTGACAAATACATTCCATAATAGAAGTTTATTTTTATGGGGAGGCCGAATCACAGACCTTCCCATGCATACAAAAACGTGTCAGAATTATTTATGAGAGCTGCTGAGATGCACAATATGTCATATCAAAGTCTGGATTCGCTCCTCCGCCCCGCATGCCCCTGTCAATACCCACACAGGCTATCAATAATGTGAAACAGCACAGAGATAAGCCCACCGAACACAGGGTCACGGCGAGAGGGGAGGACGCCATCCAACCCATGCCACACACACACACAGAGATGCACATATAAACATAAACACTGCTAGACTAAAACACAAATGCATAAACGGGTGCATAAGGATGTAGGGGAGTCAAAACATTCTCTGGCTGATGGTGTCTGTTTTTATGGCCCAAAGAAATGTTTTTTTTTTTCTTTAGGTAAGTTCAGTTTTTGTTTTAGTTCAGGTTTTAATTGAATTAACATTCTGATGTTAATTAACTTTTGTCAAACTATATTAAATATACTACATATAACTAAACATTCGATTTGTTTTGGCTTATTTATTATAACTTTGACATGGATTGTGGCACATGGTTAGGCTCTACAAATTTTTATAACCTACATAAGGTTCTGCACTATAAAGTAAATTCTATTTTTATATCATTTACTGTATATATAATGACTTAATACTGCAAATCTGTCTCCATTTACTTTTTTTTTCAACAGTGCAATTTTGACATGGTGCAATGTTACAGCTTTTGGGCTGAGCGTGCATAAATTAACAGCAAATTTAAAGTGATTTTGCCCTACTTTTGATTTATTAATCCACATATTGTTACATTATATACATTTTATGCACTATGAAGCTAATATTATGACTCTTTTGACTTGATTTTGCACTTTTGCTTGCTTTATTTGCATCATTGAAAACATAGAGGTCTATGTTTATAGTTGCATAGTGTGCAACACTGAACACAAAAAGGCAATAAATGAGTTAGAGACATTTTGAGAAAAATAAATCCTTAAATAAGTAGTCAGTCCTTGCTTAAAGCATTTGGCTTTAAAAAGATCAGTGTTTCATACACAACAATGCAATTTTTTTTCTCAACAATGCAACTTTGATATAGTGACACTTACTGTAGAGTCAGGTGTGGCTTATTTTCTACAAAATATGTAAACACAAAACCAAAAAAGTCATAATAGACATAATAAGAAACATTTTTGGAAACTGAGATTAAAATATCTTCTGAAAGCTGAATAAATAAACTTTCCATTGGTGTACGGTTTGTTAGAATAGTACCTACAATATTTGGCCGAGATACAACTACTTGAAAATCTGGGGTCTACTTGAGAATCACAGGGCCTAAAAAAATCTAAATATTAAGCAAATCACTTTTAGAGTTGTTTCAATTATATTCTTAGTAATACATATTACTAAAATTAAAGTGTTTATATATTTATGGTAGAAAAATGTATAAAATGTCTTTTACATGGTCTTAAGTTAATATTCAAGTGATTTTTGACTAAATAAAAAAATATAATTTTGAACTATCCAATGTATTTTTGGCTATTCCTACAGATATACCTGTGGTTCTGTGCTCCAGAGTCACGTATGTCAACTTTAGTATACTAAGTTAACATATGTGACTCTGTTAAAAATACATAGTCTATAGACAAAACTGCACTATTTGTTCACTGAAACAAAGAAAGCAAACAGACTTTATTTTTAAGTGGTCTTCATTTGATTAAGGGGAAAGTTTGTTTCAAAAGATTTCAGTGTATTATCAGGAACCACAGTTATTAATTGTGTTTTGCCTCTATTGGTTTTTTATATATTTATTTATTTTACTATGAAAGGGCTGGTAACTGTCGACTTGCATTTTATAAATCACTAAAGACCACAGTTTCAGCTAAAATCTTCTTTTCTGTTCTACTGAAAAAAGACACAAACTGTACATCTTGGATGACCTGAGGGTGAGTACATGAACAGCATACAGCTATACTTTTGATTTATTAATTCCAAAAAAAATTTCCAAATTACATTTAGGGCTCTATTTTATTGATCTACTGTAAGCGCATAGTCTAAGTGCAGAGTGCAGGTTTTCTTAGGGTATGTCCATATCCACTTTTGCTATTTTAAGAATGGGAAAATGGTTGGCATACCCAGTGTATGGTCTAAAATAGTTGTCCTTATTCTCTTAATGAATTATGGTGTGTTTTGGGAGTAACGTGCATTAAACCAATCAGAGTGTCATCTCCCATTCCCTTTAAGTGCATTGTGATCATGCCATTACTTATTTTCTATTTAGATGGTGAACTTTGTAAGAGGAAAATCTGAACATTTCACTGGCGAGGAAATTAATCTGCAATTAGCCAATGTCACTCGCCATTACTGCAAAATAGGTAGGTGGGCTAATATTGATATGTGCAATGACTATCCAATTATGACACATAGACATTTTTATATTTATGTAGACGATAATAATATTTTACATTTAAATCCTATAAATTTTCATATATACATATATTTGTGTGCTGCTGTGTATCCCTGTGTGTGTAATAAACAAGATGTATACAAGCCGTGTGCCCGCCGCATATCACCAACACACTATTCATGTAACAAATATAATAATATTTTACATTTAAATCATATAAATGTTCATATATAAATATATTTGTGTGCTGCTGTGTATCCCTGTGTGTGTAACAAGCAAGATGTATACAAGCCGTGGGCCCACCGCATATCAGCAACACACTATTCATGTAACAAATACAACTGCACCATTGACTTTAGAACAGCTTTTAGTTGGTTGATAGCACAATCTATTTCAGTTGCCTCAAAATAGCAATAAGTCAAAAATGCACTTTAACACGCCTTCCTTTTCAAACCAGAATGCCCATGGGCGCACAAATACTTTTGCTATTTAAACAACATGGTGCAGGATGTGAAAATGATACCTGCACAATGCTGAAACTAGCAAATAAACACTTGCGCCTGGCTCCTTATTGCACTGGGTGTATATTATGGCATCAAAATTGATTCCTCTGCATTTTTTGCATTGCAGAAATCATTCAGCCCTATATTGATACTGCCGCCCAGAGGCAAAGTGCACCAACAACACATTTAGTCAAAATTAAGTCCTAAAATGGCCTTTGCGACATTTTGTGACAACGTCTTCTTGTTCTATTCCAGAGAAACAAAAACCACTAATCTACCCACAACATGTCTGACTGGCTGGTGTAAAAACTTTACTGCACTTAGCCTTTGTAGGCAATCCAATGTGTAGCACTACACACAAAAATCCAATAAATAAATGTGCAAAATGACATTGTAACTTAAAAAATAACAGCAAGTCCTTGCTCAAAGCACTTCCCTTTCAAAAATGATCAGTGCTTTACAGCAGCCCCCGTATGCATGACAAAATCAATCCCGTCTCTCATGACGGCCCTGCGACATTGGACGGCGAAGAACCTTCTGAAAGTCCATTGGAATTCAATAGAATCGACGATTCCTCATTCTTGAAGGTGTCAGAGCAAATACTGTCTCCAAGTCAGAGTCTGAAACACTTCTCAAGCCCAAGTGTAATCACCTGTTTCGTGTGATTTAACTCGCCGCCGCCCGTTTGAACGGCTCCCAATGGCGTACGCAATAGGAACAGCCGCTTTATCAGACGGAGTCACTAAGCAAACCCCCGCCACCTTCTTTTTTAAAATCCTCTTTTCTCTTCCTTGATCCATTATCACTCCGTTTCACATTACTTTCCGCCTCTCTCTCTCCATTCGTTTTCCCCGAGCATGCTGGGATCAGTGGGGGGAAAGACGAGTCGTCGGCTTGTTTGCACACTGTTATGTTGGCATGGTAAACGATAGCTGACTAAACATGCTTGTTAAGCTAGTCGTGGTTGTGTAGGAAATCCCTCTCTCCCCTTAATTACACGACAGAACGCAAATTCATATGTTGTGTTCCAATGTAGCTGTCTGTCGTCCCTCGGTTCTCCGTGGTGGTTATTTCTTTCTTTCTTTTTTCCGTCACCAAAAAAATGGAGGGGGCAGGGTTTGAAAAAGAGCTTGTGCGTGGACCATCTTTCATGAAGCAAGCTGATGTATTGTTCTAGAGAGATAGCAGCAAGTATAAATGATTACATGTAGCTGGCCTGGGCTTTGTAATAAAAAGGAGGATTATCAATTCACAGGTTTTTGGGCAGATAGCGTTGCACCAGCTACAACGTGATCGCAATCAGGACTTCGAGACACATCTGTATTCCCAAGCACATATCCAGAGCTGGAGGGAGATGGGGAAAGAAAGAAAGAAAGAAAGAAAGAAAGAAAGAAAGAAAGAAAGAA
>CAIGQV010018201.1:11337197-11349715 GCA_903798115.1 Danio jaintianensis
ATATATATATATATATATATATATACACAATTCCTACAAATTACTTGCGACCTTGAGAATTTCTAGTTCTGTCAAACTGCAGAATTAACATTAATCTAAACGTTTCATTTTGTGTTCCACAAAAGACCGAAAATCTAACAAGTTTGGACTGACATAAGTGTGAGCAAATGAAGAATTATTCCTTCAAATGCATAAATCCTTATGTGTTTCCTTCTTTTACTCTCAAATTCATCAACAGGAAATGAAGAATTCTGTCTTTTATCAGTGCTTTATGACAGCTGGGTTATGTATATGCATACGAGTGAAGAAAAACATCTGAAAGACTTCACGCCATATATAAAGGTGGTAAGGAAAAAAAAAAAGTTTTGAAAACAGTCCTCTTTAAATGTGCTAGTCTTGGCACGGGCAGACCAGGCCTGCACGAGTCTGGACAGCATCAATCATAAGCAGCTTTAAGTTTCCTCATTACGCCTTCCCTGCATCCACCACTTACACGAGGCGAGCAACGGCTTTTCTCAGAGTGTTCATGAGAATCAAAACGAACTGGCGATAAATACAACACCATTTTCAAACCAAATCAAAATTGTTTCATGTCATGTTTTTGATCGTTCATTTACACAAAAAAAAAAAATTGGGGGGCCTGAAAATGTTTTTTAGCCCTCAGAACTGCAGTCCTTAACCCTTGTGTGTTGTTGGGAATGTTTTCATCCACTCTGAGCCTTAATTTGGCCACAACGTTTTCTGTGTTTAAGCAAACGGAATGATTTTTTGTGACATCTTATTTTGACACATAATTTGAGAAAACAATACACTCTAGGCGAATTGACTACCCTTTCTTTATGTTAGTGGCTGTTTATAATAAAATTTTTTGATTGCAAAGCCATGACACCATATTCTTATGTATTCTTAATTATTGTTGGTTTTCCCTGTTGGGAAGAGGTAAAATTGGTAATATTTGCTGTTGATCATCTCTTGCAGTTCAAACGGATTAGTTATATGGAGTATAGTGTGCGTGCGTGCGTGCGTGCGTGCGTGCATGCGTGCGCGTGTGCGTGTGTGTGTGTGTCTTTAAAAATAAAGAAATAAATGAATAAAATACAAAACTGCATATATATTTTCAATGTATATCACTCTAAAAGTACACCTAAAATGCTTTTAACTTTAGTATTCCTCATTAATTTTAAATGTTATTCAGTCAAAAAGACTTGATTTAACTAAATTGAGTCTTCTTTGTTTGGTCAAGTGAAAATATTTTTTTTTTCAGGTGGATGATTATGAAAACATCATTATTATTTTTTAAGTTATAGGTAGGAACAGACAGACAGACAGAATCTACAGACGTTTTTGCTATTTCTGTGCAGAATTGTGTAAAAAAAAAATAATAATAATAAAAAAATATATATATATATATATATATATATATATATAAACACATAAATAAATCTGCAGATTTATGTGGAATGATTTTGAAAGCATAGTAACTAAAAACTTAAAACATTAAATAAAAAATAATAACTTTTCAGTGGTATTTAAGGTTTACAATGCAAATCCAATTAGATCCACTTGTTCGGTAAACAAAGTAAGTTTCTCATATAATCTACATAAAACCAAAAAAAATTTAAAAACCTGTATTGTACATAATTCCTATCAAAATGTGCATATTAGTTAATAATATTACCAAGATTTATATAAAAACTGAATAAATATATACATAAGTAAATAAATTGATTTAATGATTGGCTAAAAAATCTTCACAGATTCCGTGTGCATCTATTTATAGGTAATATTTATTTTACTTCACTAAGAATATTACTGCAGTCAGTTTAGACCTAAAATTGTTGTGACTGATGATATCTAGTGGCTTATGATGACCTCTTTTTTGTGTGTTTAGATGGCGAACTTAGAAAAGTAGGCAAGTCTTGGACTGCTCAGATTAAGGAAACTATAAAAACAAATTGAAATAAAATGATATTGTCCACAAATGTCCTTAGGATATTACCTTTCATTTAGTTTGTAATGTTGCTGTTTGTGAATGTAAAAGATCTGCAAAGTTTTAAAGGTCAAAATTTTCTCTTTTAACAAAAAAAAATAATTCTAATCTGTTGAAAAGAGTTTTGCAAACTCAGTTTTTCCAAAAAAGCATTTATTGTTCAGAAAAAAAAGTGTATATTCTAATAATTATACTCCTCAAAGAAGCTGCTAAGTCAATCTCTTAACTGTTTTAAAGCTTTCAATAAAACGTACACTGCAAAAGCAATATTTGGTTTTACTTTAAAGTGCTTTTAAAGTAATTTCACTCTACTTAAAACAGTGAGTAAACCCAATTTATATCAAGGTAAAACGCAGTGCACTTTTCACCCAATAGTTCGCCGAAAAAATGAATACGTAATCATTATTTACTCACCTTGAAGCAGTTCCAAACCTTATTGAGTTTCTTTATTCTGTTGAAACACAAAAGAAGATATTTTGAAGAAAGCTTGAAATCTGTAACCATTGAATTCTGCTGAATTCGTTTATCCTATTATGGATTTTAATGGTTACAGGTTTTCAGCTTTCTTCAAAATATCTTCTTTTGTGTTTAACAGAAGAAAGAAACGTATAAATGTTTGAAACAGAATTTTCTTGCTTGCTTTTCAAAACATTATTGATTGGGTTTATTTTAGTAGTTTGCTGGATCTATGTGATCTGTATGACAAGCCCTGTCTTCACATGGAAGTATACAAGAAGCATGTGTTTTTGAAATGTACAACAAAACATACCCTAAGTAACGCATTTCAGAATCCTAAAAATTTAGACAGCGCCATCTAGTGTATTGTAATCTAAAATGTGCAACAAAATGTACCCGGAGCAATTAATTTTACGTTTCACAAAAAATGTATACTGACACATGTATTTCCATTTAACCTGGGCTGATATAAACTCTTACATAAATATAAACTCTTTCATCTTGGAAATCACTGTGAATATATACAATCTATAAAATGATTATGAATACTTGGGCAAACTCTGCTTACATCTATGAAATGCTTGTACATAATTAAACCTAAATATAATATATATTACAGCTATAAGATATCATAATGTACAATAAATTAAGTAAAAAAAACATACCAGTCGAAATATCAACATAGGCTCATTATGAAAACGTAGCCCTATATACATTTCTGGAGATCGCGAACGAACGCTACAAAGTGGTATGACACTGTTCCTTTTCGAGCTTGCCAGCTGACCGCTTACATCCGTATGGACGGCTTTCTTGCTGTTACCAGTTTGTCCAGTGGCTCGCCACGTACGTCAGTGGACTTGTGACGTGGAGCGGAGTTGACTCCAAGTCCGGCGAAGAGTGGTTCGAAAAAGCAGGTAAGACAAAAACAAAAGCCAAACGATAAAATAAACAAGTAAATAACAGGAGGAGAATGTTGTAAAATCTGAAAACGTGGTAAAAATCAGCCTGCCGCGAGGGCTTTTCTTTTTTTGGATTGCTTTTGAAAACACTATCAGTTGGATTTCGAAAAGGAGTAGGGTGGGTCAGTCAGTCAGTTAGTTGACAGCGGCCTCTGTTGGATTTACGCAAAAATGGCGAAAGAAATTTGAGTTCTCAAAAAGCATACACAGCGGCCTCTGGTGGATTCGCAAAAACAAAATCTTTAAAAAAAAATGCACCTCCTGGTCGTATTTGGCTCTCTCCAGAAATGTATGTAGGGGTACGTTTTCAGAATGAGCCTGGGTTGCGAAATATCCTTGTCATGCCATGCTTGCAATGTAGATTCAAGTTGATCAACTAATCCCTCTAACATTTCATCACAAATTGATATAGTAAAATCAAAGCAATCTTAACAGTATACATTGTTGATGGAGGAAAAAAGGGAAGGAAGCCTCCAAAACAGACATGATAATGGAAGTTTCGTTTTCAATACACCCTTTAAGCTTTAGACACACATACTGAATACTTTTAAAAATGAGATGTAAACCATGTAATCCACAAAATCTTGAGCTTCAGTAAATAAGTTTGCGTGGGTACTTTTTAAATACTTTGCTGTTATGTAAACATACCATGGGATTGAGAAAAGTAACTGAATGAGAAAGTGATTTACAAAACTTTTACCTCTGAAAGGTTAATGGTTTGCTCCACGGCCTCCTGCACTTTGACATTTTGTAAAATGTATCCATTTAGTGTTTAAAAATACTTCTAAGCTTCAAAAATCAACCGCTGACATGAGCCAGACTTTCCCAAGCTCTGCAGTTTGATAAAGTTCACAGCCAAGTTGCATAGTGTAAAAAAGTTTTGATTTTACAAGAAATAGATCAAGCGTTATATCTCACAGAAATCCACTTTTCTGACCATTTATGGAACACGATCATTCCTAGCATGTTTATTTTAGCTCTTACTACCCAATGTTCAATCACATTGTGACTTACCAAATTGTTCTCTTGCTTAAATGCTGAACAGATCTCAAACCAGAGTAGGAATAATGTCTTATCCACCAAGATATGAGGTACTCCAACAACTCAAGAAAATCATTAGGCAACCTGAATATATATATATATATATAAACAAAATATTGGTACCAAGTAGCTTTAATATACTTCCAATTTGTTAAGGGTTATTTCAAGGTTTGAAAAAATGCAGGGTTCTACACACAGGGTTTTTGCAGGTTTCACCAAGGTTTTGTAAGACCATTATGAATTAAGTTTTAGACTTATACAGGGATAAACACTAGGGTTTTTACTTGCCCCATTAAAACAAATCTAATTACATCAATAATTCTTAAATAATGTGTCAAAACAAACAAACCATAAATACATATTTTTTTCTAAATAACGTTTCTTTGACAAGCTTTAAAAACTATAATAAACAAAATGTACAACAGTTCAGTGCTTCAGGTCAGTGCTTTTACTACATGGAGAACTTACAAATGTTATTGTGAGGAAGATAATTAAACAAACATTTATAAATAGAGTTTTGTTAAAAGTTTTTTGTTTTTTATAAGATAGATTGTTGCTGACTGTATTGGTGTTGGCCTGGTTGAGTAGCTTTACATGGACATTGGAAAATTAAAACCCGTTTAAAATAATTTATGAATCATTTTAAATCAATATTGAATCATAATTTAAGTCAATATTTCAGTGAATTTAAGGCTTTTTAAGGTCTAAAATTTTGTTTTTGAAATTTAAGACATTTTAAGACCCCACAGACACCCTGCACACAATTCATTCAACACAAATCGATTAAGTTAACATAAGTTTAAGTGGATTGAACATAAAACAATTAAGTTGTCCAAAAAAATTCGCAAGAAATGTGTTATTTCAGCTCATTTTAAATTAGTTTGTACAAGCAGCAAAAATCTTTTTTTGAGTGTACCAGCTAAAATCTCCCAATGTATTGCTACTCTATGCTTTTTTTCTGTTTCCTTGCAATTAGGATGATGCATAATGCACTGAATCTAAATAGTAATTTGAACAAAATGCTAGAATTATCCAACCGCTCAATTAAATACTGTATGTGTATACAAACCCCGCTGCCCTGCGGTCCTCCTGTGTAAAATGACCCTCATTTGGGCGCTGTGTTTGGAGACCGCAGTAATCAATCAAACATGATTAGGTTAAATGACATAAGGCAGCAATGTTTGAGCCGGGCCGTGTGGCGACTTTCTTTCGTGCCACGGTTACCAGCCTCCTCCGTAATTAAGAATGTGTCTATTGTGCCCCAAAGCTGTGCAATTAGGACAAGCATTTAAGGAGCGGAATTCTTCTAATAAATGCTTGTTCATAATGACAATGCAGAGGCAAGTGCTAGACTGCTATGTTGTAGAAACTTAAGCATTCTGGCCATAATGGTGCTCAAGTGGTTGAAATGTTTGGTTAGATTCATCATGATGCGACCATGTGGGTGACTTTCAAGGCCAACTTAAAACATTAGTGAGGAAAAGGAAGTAGATTAAGCTTGGCTGATGATATTAATTAATCTAAATGGTATTTAATGATTTTTTTTTCAAATATGACAATTTTTTTATTAAAAATTAAGCTTACATTTTGATAATGAGTATATGAATGAATGCAAACATTCTCCCTGGTTTTCAGATTTATATTGATACTGTATGTTTGAGTAAAATGTCATTTTTGTTTTGTTCTATAAACTACTGCGGACATTACTTACAGATTAAAAATTATCAAAATATGTTAGTGCCTTTTTTTCCCATGAAATAACAAAAAGGTGACTTGTTTTTTACTGTCATCAGATTTTGAGCAGTTTAACACTGTAAATATCACTGAGGCCCAGTGTAAACTTGAGACATGCAAACTACTACATATTACTGTTACAGTCAGGCCAGGTTCTCCACTCTCTCAATCACCACAATCACCTTCATCTGAGTTCTTATTAGTCCCGCACCTGCACATCATCATCACCCATTACCCCAGCACCATATAAGCATGCTTCACTCTGCACTCAGTGCCTGGCCTTGTTGCACAAACAAAGGACTGTACGCTACTGTCAGTGTCTATACTGTATCTAAAGTTACTCACTTCCTGTTTCTTGGGATCTCAAATGTCTGCATCTCTCTCCTAATGTGGTCTATCCTGGTTCCCTGTGTGTGTGTGTGTGTGTGTGTGTGTGTGTGTGTGTGTGTGTGTGTGTGTGTGTGTGTGTGTGTGTGTGTGTGTGTGTGTGTGTGTGTGTGTGTGTGTGTGTGTGTGTGTGTGTGTGTGTGTGTGTGTGTGTGTGTGTGTGTTATAGCCAATGTGCAAAATTTATTTCACATTTATTCATAGTTTCTGTTATTTATATGACTTATATTTTGTATACATTGATATTCTTATTTATGATCCACAGAAGCTTGTATTAAATAATTTTTTAGTAAATGTTTTACAGTGTATTTATCCAGGAGAGGTGTTTTTCATTTATTTTCTATTTACCTTATTCAGCAATATTAAAGTGCGCTTATTTTTGTGATTGTTTTAGAACTTCCAATTCAGTTGCCTATGGGAGAAATGACTAGGAATAATGAACGGCAGAAAACAGTCAGACTTACTTGCTCTACAAACAAGTGTGTTTATGACTATTCATAAAAAGTAGAATAATATACTAAGAAAATATCAGTATGCAACATCAAGCAGCATAACGAGCTATTTTTAATGTCTAAAAATCAATGGAAGTGAATGAGACTGGAACTCTCAAGCCAAAAAAGATTCCAATGGCTGCGCCCGCTCGCACGTGAAGAATAAGGTCAATAGTTTTTATTGTCTACCAACTCAATGTAATTTTGCTCTGCATAGCTTGTTTTTGTGATGTTTTGATCAACAATAAAAGGAATCTTTAATTTTAAATGTTGTCAGATGTGTTTATACACATTTTTAGACAACACAATAAGAATGTTTTAAATTCAGGAAAGTTACGAAATCATTTTTTGTTATTCAAACAAAAACAGTTATTATTTTGAATATTTTTCATTTGTAATAATAATAAAATATGACAATATTTTTTATTTAAAATTCAGAAAAAAAATTTATCAGATGATGCTGGGTTGCGGTAAGAAGGACATCCACTGTGTAAAACATATCTCAGAGTAGTTGGCGGTTCATTCCGCTGTGGCGACCCCTGATAAATCAGAGACTAAGCCAAAGGAAAATGAATGAATGTTATCAGACCATTAGAATAAAGCAATTGTTAACATTTTACACAACCCTATACCAAGTAACTTGTTTTAAGTGAACACTACACAGCATTTAAATCTATATTTAAAGTTTACTTTTGAAAAAGTTTTTAAAAAATTATCAAATTGCATATATATATTTTTTATTATCTTCAATATCGAAACTCTAAAACTCACTGATATCTCCCAGATAGCAATTGCAGTTTGGAGAAAAAAGTAAGTGGAAGTGTCAGAATACCCAAACCTACAGTTGCCCACATTTACCACATTTACGCACACACACACACACACACACACGCACACACACACACACACACACACACAAACAAATACATACAGTACATGCACAAAGAGTACGAAAAAGCAAAATTGTTAGCAGGAGAGAAGCAATAATGACAAGCATAGCGAGCAGAAGGAAAAAAAACAGCGAGGAGTGAAGTAGATCCAGAATAAGAGCTGGGCCAGAGTTCAGAGGATTGAGGAGGAGGCGAGTTGTCGTCAGTATGACTGAGTTTGTGAGTGAGACAGAGCTGTTCTGCTGCCGTGATGGAGGGTGATATAGATTAATGAGCGCGCACAAACGTCAGCACAGCGACGGCCTTCATAGCGATTCGCCACACACAAACACCACGTAAAGTGACTGCAGCGCTACAGCTACAGTCTTTACCACACAGAGGCCTGCATGGACTCAGCTGCTGTTGCAATGCTGTGAAACTATAGCATCAATCTTGATGGATCCGATGGGTATTACATCACACGAGAACAGATAAAACCAGATCGGATGAGTTGTTGTGAATGTACACCTGTGACTGCACATTAGCTGCTTTCCACATTATGCCACGTCGCTTAGCAACCCTACAGTTAGGCTAATGAACTATATTATTTAGCGGAAGAGTTGCTTATTAGAGGTGCTACAGTACATGTTGGTGGCGGGTTTAACTGCAGCATGCATTAATTACTTTGTAGATGTATGCACTAGAGGAATGGTGTAGGGTTTGCAATAGGAATTTAGGATTACATATGAATGAAAGATGACATTTGGAAGTAGAAATGATCTTTGTTTTATATACATATTTTATTAATCTTTACTTCAAACTTGCAAAAAAATCATTTATCTGATTACAATTGCAATAAATGAAAACGCGGCAACACCTCAGTAGTACCAATTCTCACTATTAACTAGCGGCTTATTACCTGCCAAGTATATATGTTGCATAATCTTATTCTACATTCCTAATCCTACTCAATGCCTTAACCTTACTACTACCTTAACAACTATTAATAAGCAGCAAATTAGGAGTTTTTTGAGGTGAAAGTCATAGTTAATGGCTTACTAATAGTGAGAACGTTCCAATAAAGTGTGAGTGAAGTTAATTCAATTTAAACTAACTGAGAACACTGAGAAGAGTTCAGAGAAGGGTATTTATTATTATTAAATCGTTATTTGACTTAAGTCCCCAAAAGATAATATTTAATTAAATAAACAAAATACCATAGAACATCAACATTTAAAATTCAGCATTGCTCTCCTTTAATGGTACAAAACAAAGCATGCTGGGAAAATTACATTTGCTATTACTAATTGAAATTGAGTTCTGCTCTGTTATTAAGTTCACATATGCTGTCTACACATTTCAACTTAAATTTCATTAAACTCATTTTAAAAACTTGTAATAGGTTAAATTAACATAACAGATGTTGTCAACTTACAACACTTCAACACTTTAAAGGGGACCTATTATGCCCCTTTTTACAAGATGTAAAATAAGTCTCTGATGTCTTTATAGTGTGTGTATGTACAGTTTCAGCTCAAAATAACCCACAAATAATGTTTTATAAGTCTATAAAACTGTCCCTTTTAGGATTTGATCCAAATTGTGCCGTTTTGGTGACTGTCGCTTTAAATTCAAATGAGATTGTGCTCTTTTCAAAAGAGGGCGGAGCTACAAACTCCTATGTGTCACTATATTTAAAACAGGACTAACGTTATCTGTGTGAAAAAACGAAAATGTGAAAAGAAGTGTCTCAGAAGAAGGTAGTCTATGGAGACCACGGTGTTCATTTGTGCATCTAAAACTCCACATTTATAATCTTCTTAGTCGCTGACATTATAGTCAGCAGGTAAAAACTCTAATGGCGGACGGCTGCTTCTCATTCAGGGAGATGAGGGAGAGATCATCACTATAACGGACCCCTCTGATGACATGTAGAAAGACAGAATGTCAATCAAAGTGTTTCTCCAGACTGTTTTTATCAAGTGTGATTATAAATTATTATTTTGTATTTTATTTTTGCCATTAGAGGATACATTAGTCAGACAACTGTGTTTAAACACCTTATACATTTTTGCATAATAGGTTTATGCATTTAATTATAAATGTTATGTTAGTAATAATGAATAATGCATTTTTTTAAACACATTTTTCATCCTTTTATGCATTTTTTGTCAGTTTCATTAGTTATTTAGTTTTTATTTCTATATTACTTTCTTTTTAGTTGATATATTAGATATAATTTCCTTTATTTTAATTTTAAGTTCAACTACAGTAAATTGTACAAGATAAAAAAAATGTTGTAACATTATTTTTTCCTCCAAAAACAATGATATGGTAAATAAAAATCAGAATTTCATTTTGGGGTGAAATATCCCTTTAAGGTCTTGAGCTCCAGTGATTTTACTATGTTAACTCTATTTTTATGCTGTTGGGTCAACTGAAATATCAATTATCTACACATAATTATCCATTTTGCTCAAATTCATACAGTAGTTAATGGAAGTGTCCTCAGCCCTTTGAGTGTCTGTTTATTATTACAAGTATGTACAAATTATTAAAAAATATTTTTAAAATAAAATAAAAATGTTACAATACTGAAAATGCATGTAGTTTTAAACTTGTACTGATTCCAGTTAGGGTCATGCCATAAAACACATGACCCACACCATGAAAATACTTGAGAATTCGGACATAATATGAAAGTTAAGATCTTCCAGGGCATAACAAGACCTCTGAACTGTGGCAAAATCACAACACTGTGTGATTGATTGCCTTAATTTATCATGTAAAAGTAAAAAGGACTTTGAGCACTGTATCATATTGAAAAACAGTAGACCTGTAGCCCCCGGTTAGAGTCTCGTCTCCTGATCTGAAAGGCTTCGGTTGGAGTGTCAGAGCCAGTTAGTGAAATCCTGTGGATCAGATCAATATCGCGCTGGTTAAGGGAAGGGAGAGACTCTTAGTGGCTGTCATTTTCAGGCCTGTGGGTTGTGTGTTTGTCAGTGTCAAATCAGCAGCTCTGCTATATCTGCCCCTACAGGGCCAACCACAATCACAGCACACACATCTTAAAAACAGCACTGGCCAATGTTATGTTTTAAGGTAACATACAGTACTAACAATATTGTGTTATGTATAAAACATGCTATACAACATTGGTAACTTTAATAAAATGCAACAAATATAGTTATGTTTATATGTGTATCACTGTATGATCCATATAGTGTAGTTTAAGTAATCTTAAATATTTAAAGGGAAATTAAGATGTTTAATGTAAATTGGCGTATATACATATATAAAAAATATGCTACAAGTTAAAAAAAACTGTTTTATTCCAATGATAGCAAAACTACATTTCTCCAGTTTTCAGTGTCATGTGATCCTTTAGAAATCATTCAAATATGCTTGAATATTGTTACGATTGACCGGACGGATGGGAGGCAAAAAGTGTCACAGAAGCCACTGATGAAAGTGAATAGAGATTTTATTTGGCACAAAGTGAAGAAAAAATACAGCAAAAAGGTGAAAGTGACAAAATAACAATAAAGAAAAATAAACTACACAATATTTACAAAGTATTTACAGGCTTGTTCAGCTAAATCAAGGCAATGACCTGAACAAAATCTGTTAGCAACACGATGTCTCACACAATGCAACCTACTCCTACAACTACCCACCCAGAGTGAAGGTTTGGGGCCATTTTATATCATTGGCCTCGCCCATGGGTTATACCATTCTACAGGTTGTAGGGTAACATGTAGACAAAAAATACATAAAAAGACATTAAACAAAAGTATAAATTAATGCAAGTAAATAAATAAGCATGCAAAACTCAAAATACAACACAACAAATAACCAATACAAATATAAACAATAGAACAGTGATTTTTATCACTGACTAGGGGGGGGGGGGGGGGGGGGCGTGACCCTGATGATGTAATCCAAAATGGCCGCTCTGAAGTAAAGGCGGAAAAAGACTATAAATGTCTTTGTTTGAATTTTGAACAGGTTTGGTGTTGAGGAATGGAAACCGGTAAGTGTATGTAATATTTCTATGTTTTGTTAATAAATGATGTTTAAAAGAACATGTGTCTGTGGTTATTTCAGTGTGTATGGGAAGATGATATGGGCTATTGTTTGACATGGTTTTGAGATGGAATTGGAATTGAAATGTTAAATAAACACAATGTTAACCTTAGACAATAATTCACATTACACAAACACACACATGGACAATACACTGATGACACTACAAAGATCCGTGTATACATTTTGTTTGCCGGCAATTGGACCATGTTTAGAAGTGTATGCATTTTATGTATGTGTATAATGTGTATGTCAGTCACAGTGTCTTTTCTTAGTTCTACACTGTGACAAATATGATTTTGGTAAGCAAAGAAACTTGTTTTTCTTATTATACTGACAACAATTCTGCTGCTTCATAATTTTATGGCTTTTAATGAGATTCACGGATGCATAGATTTATGGAAGGATGGACAGACTGACGGATGTAATTAATGATAAATGTATGGATTAAAGAGAGGATTTAAGGATGGATGTATAGATTAAAGGGAGGATTTAAGGATGGATG
>CAIGQV010018201.1:11372943-11406680 GCA_903798115.1 Danio jaintianensis
GGGCAGTAAATTAAAAAGCCACTTCAGCAAAAATAAAAACTCCATCGTAACTGTCAATATCAGTAGTTTTCAGACAAGAGCATTTTGGGTCACTGGAAAACCCTTGTTTGTACAATCAAAACAATATTATTCCGGCTCAGCTGATTTAATTGCTGATTGGTCCGTTTAAATGAGATTAAAATGAATGCGAGGAGGATTAATGAGAATGCCGGTCACATGATCAGTCTGTCTGGTGCCCATGTAAAAATTTCCCCACGCGGACCAAGCACAACCAGCTGTGGCCCAACACACAGCCTTGGGCTAACAAAATGTTAATTGGGCTTCAAATATGCTATTTTATTTGCCACGATCTGTATATATCATTTACCATCAGCCGAGAAACAAAAGCCTCTTTGACCCGGGCGTTTGGGTCAGCTGATTGGACGAGACCCGTTGCTTTTTTTCACAGTTTCCTTCGATATGATTTTTATTCATTAATTCGCGAGCCACTTGACACATCAGTTAGAGACAATAACCGCATAATAATCTTAATGATTTTAAAATTAAAATGCCGCCCGCCTTGGTGTGGCTGAAACAGCACAGGAAGTGGCGTGGCCATTGAAGTGTGCTCAAAAAACACACATTTACATATAAACTTGAGATTTGAGACCCAGTGAAGCAGAATAACAATGTTTTGTAATCACAATGCAGTTAAATATTACTCAATGTTCACTAAATATAGGATAAAAACAAAGCTGACACTCTAAAAATTATCACAACAACCATTTAGGTTCAATCTATTTTTCTTATATATAGCTTTAGCTGGAAAATGCTTTGTTACTCAGATTAACAATATATAGTTTTGTGTTTGAACGTAATTTAGGTTAAATCCAAAAACTGATTTTTTTTTTTTTGATTTCTCCAAATGTAAACTAAAACGTTGTTATTTAGAGATTAAATTTTTTACTTATTTTTGCTCCATGTTTTCTGACATGTTTATTTAACTCTTAGACAACCCAATACCAGGGCAGCATGGTGGCACAGTGGGTAGCACAATCGCCTCACAGCAAGAAGGTTGCTGGTTCGAGCCCCGGCTGAGTTAGTTGGCATTTCTGTGTGGAGTTTGCATGTTCTCCCTGTGTTCGCGTGGGTTTCCTCTGGGTGCTCCGGTTTCCCCCACAAGTCCAAAAACATGTGGTATAGGTGAATTGGATAAGCTAAAATTGTCCGTAGTGTATGTGTGGGAATGAGTGTGTATGGATGTTTCCAAGTGTTGGGTTGCAGCTGGAAGGGCATCCGCTGCGTAAAACATATGCTGGATAAGTTGGCAGTTCATTCCGCTGTGGCGACCCCAGATTAATAAAGGGACTAAGCCGAAAAGAAAATTAATGAATGAATGAACAACCCAATACCAACGTTTTTTGGGGGGTTTTCACATTGCAAAAAATATTCTTAGTTATAATTTGGTCAAATAATCGTGATTTAGCAACACATCACACCATTTGTTATTCTGACCAACTGGTACTTTAAATTAACCAATTTTAAAGCACAAACTTCTAAGCAGCAAACCTTTTTTCATGAAAACGGCATAATATTACCCCTTTAAGTGATATTAAAATTGCTAAATTTATGTAAAAAGAATTTAAGAGGTCAAATAGTGAATTTTCCATGGCTTAAAACAACTGTGTGCATTATTGTTTTAAGAATTCAAAAAGTAGAATATCAAAATGTAGTGGTAGAATTAAATGTAGATATAAAATGTACGGTTATTATACCATGCTCTAAAGGGCCCATTTTGCCTAGAACAAAAACAAAAGCTGTTTAAGTCTCATTCATTCATTCATTCATTTTCTTTTCGGCTTAGTCCCCCCATTAATCTGGGGTCGCCACAGCGGGACGAACCGCCAACTCATCCAGCACACGTTCCACGCAGCGGATGCCCTTCCAGCTGCAACCCATCACTGGGAAACATTCATACACACCCATTAACACACATACACTACGGACAATTTTAGCTTACCCAATTCACCTATACCGCATGTCTTTGGACTTGTGGGGGAAACCGGAGCACCCGGAGGAAACCCACGCGAACACGGGGAGAACATGCAAACTCCACACAGAAATGCCAACTGACCCAGCCGAGGCTCGAGCCAGCGACCTTCTTGCTGTGAGGCGAACGTGCTACCCACTGCGCCACCGCGTCGCCCTGTTTAAGTCTCTATAAATGCAAATAAGCTTCTGCTGATTTGTCAAATATATACAAGATTATATCAAAAGCACACACACCCACACAAGTTGAAGTATATGTTGGTTAAGTAAATGACTGTAAATAGTTGGCGAATGAGTCTTATGTGCATCAGTATATTAGAGCTGTGCATTAGTAGACAACATGCTCTACTTAATAATAATAATAATAATAATAATAATAATAATAATAATAATAATAATAATAATGCACACTAGGAAATTATTATAATTGGAGATATGTGACCTGTACATTTCTGAAAGAAAACATGGGACTTAGGATTACAGTCAGCATTTTAAGGAGTTCCGAAACAATAGGGGGACCAATCTAGGACAGTCATAAAAATGAGAGCTGTCTTGCATCGTAGAATACATATAAATAGTGTGCCACTTTTTTTTTTTTTTTTACTCTTTTTTTAAACAAACATTACCCACATTAATGCAGGTAAAACCATACAAAAGATGAGTAAAATTCCTGTATTTAAAATATGGAAATGAATAGTTAACTTTTTATGTATATGAATAGTCTTATGAATAGTCTTAACTTTTTACGTGCGCTGCGAATTTAAAACCTTTTTTATACTGTATCAAAATAGTAGTGGTAAAACTAAACGTAAGTATAATATTGTCATGTTGGACTGTCACATTATGATTATCAATGCTTGGGTCTCATGCAGAAGGTTAAAAAAATTTTGATGCGGTGTCTTCATTCCCAATAAAAACTATGAGAATCGTTCACTCAGTGCTAAAATACTAACATTTAGCATTTGAATGGGCCGAACGTGTTTTAAGGCTGGAGGACTCTGAAGATGCAGTGGAGATAAATGTGTCTGATATCAGTAATCCAGCGCTTCAGAGAGGGATTGATCCGTCTGCGCTCCAGGACCTGCCGGACCTTGCTTTAAACTTAAGCTCGATTGTACTGGAGCAAAAAAAAATATTGCGTGACGTCCATCAAGCTGACAGTAATGCACCAAAATGGCCCATAAACAGCTCCAACTTTCCATCTCCCTACGACAACCTATGGGGGATTATTGCTGTACATTAAGACTTAAAAATGCGTGGCCAATTCCATTAATCCATCTCATTGCATAAAATTTCCATTTGATTTCCGACGTGGAATTTTAGATGAACAGGAGAGAGCCCGAGAAACCCTCATTACTTCATATTCAATCAATCAGTCAGCCGCAAAAGCATCACAGCAAGCGTCTGGGCACACAGTGAGGGGCTTCAGTCTGATTATGGAGATGGACGTCGGATCATTAGAACAATGGCTGCGCGTGTGTTTGTCCCTGGTCATTCCTGAGGATGTCATCGCTTCATTATTATTGACATGCTGCATTACTTAGCAACTACGAGTGTCCCTCTGACAGGCGTAATGCTCATAAACTATGCCTGAGTGGACCACCACAAGATCAGAAAAAAATAAATAAATGGTGGCGGGTGTAAACATTAACATGGGCTGGCTTTTTAATTTTGGGTGTGTGCGCGCTTGTATTTGTGCAGCCAGATGAATCCCGGACCACCATATCATACTAGATGATGCCCATTTAAATCTATTTTTCCAGCTAGCCTTTCGGAAATTGAATTTGAAAGTTGTAAATGTGGCAATTTGCTAAATATCCCGAAATGATCTATCAACAAAGAATGGAAACGCTATAAAGTGCTCGGAGGTGATAATGGATAGCAGAGGGCAGGACGGCGTCCGCGTGGGCTATACGATGCACCTTGCCGCGTCTCCTCTTGATTTTTTGTCATCAAGCCGTTTCTTTATCAGCGCTTTCAAATGCGATTGTCACACTAGAGGGATCTCAGGAAGAGGAAGTGCCACACCGGTCAAAGTTTTTCAATTTCACTGCCAATTTCCTGCGTAATTACTGCTGCTTTTGATGGTCTTTTAACGGCATGGACCTGATTCTGCCTCTCAGCGGTGGGCTATGGGATGAGCACACATACACACACATTGCCATCAACTCCTGCGGCGGCCCCCCAGGTGGGGGTCAATGAGCTAGTGCTAATGTTGCAGTGCAGAGAGGTAGCAGGCAAGATGGCCGCTGGGATACGCTAACTGAGATGGGCCGCCGCTGATTGTCCTGTGCTCCGAACACTTCAAAACAGTCTTTCCCGTCCTTTTTGGATTATGTTTCCCAAGAGGCCCATCAGTAAGGCTTAAGTACCCCTTTTATTAGTACTACTTTAGTTATGAAAGAACCAAAGTTTATCCATCTGTGTGTATTCAAAATGATAGTATTTACAGTCAAATAGTGACATTTCTAAACAAATACATTAATGATGTACAACTTATAATGAGATTAGTAACAGTTATAACATACCAAATCATACAAAACCTAATACTTTTGAATAAAATAACAGGTCTGTGTGAAAAATATAAGTTGGTATTATCAAGACATAATACAGGTTTGATATTATTGACAAAATACAGCAGATTAAATTATGAACATTTTGAAACCATTTTAACCATGTTTATAATGTCTATACAAATGTTACTTAAACATTTTAATACCATACCATAACATTTCATTATAGATAGTGTTATTGCTGTATATTTGTTTCTGACAGTCAATTGTATTTCAGCTATATTCAGCATTATATATTTAGGACTTTCAAGAACTTTTATTGATTAAATCATTATATTTAGTAAGTACTTTTTAAAATCATTTACCAAAAAAATAGAGCGTTTACAGCCCTAAAAACACATTCCCCTCTAGACAACAAAGTTATAGTATTAACAGTCAAATTTCTAAATAGTGTTTTGTTAAGAAAACAAATGCATTAATTATATACAAATTATAATGAGATTATTAGCAGTTTATTTTGTTACAGTATACTAGATCGTATAAAACCTAGTACTTTTGATGAAATAACAGGTCGTCATGTATATAAACTGCATGGAAAATATAAGCTTGATATTATAGACATAATACAGGTTTGATATTGTTGACAAAATACACCAGAATTAAATATTAACATTTCTAAACCATTTTCTACCATATTTTTATTATGTTTATAAAATAACATTTAAACATTTTAATATTTTATTATAGAAAGTGTTATTGCTGTATATTTGTTTCAACTATATTCATAATTATATGTCTAGGATGCTTCAATAACTTTTATAGATTAAATTATTATATTTAGTATGTACTTTTAAATCATTTACCAAAAAGCCCTTTAGGCACCAAAATTACAGTATTTACAGTCACATTTCTAAACTGATTGTATTTGCATGTAATTTACAGAGTTTGACAAATTGAACACTGTTTTGTTTTAAAGAAAACAAATGGATTATGTACAAATTATAATGCGATTAATATTGGTTTATTGTGTTCCAGCATACCAAATTATATAAATCCTAATACCTTTGAATAAAATAACAGATCTTTGTGTATATAAACTGTGTGGAAAATATAAGCTTAATTTTATAAACACATACAATACAGCTCTAATATCATTGACAAAATACAGCAGATTTAAATATTAAATTTTTTTTTAAATATGTACACCATATTTTTCACTCTGTCTATAAAAATAATATTTAGACATTGTAATATGTAAACATTTTATTATAGATAGACTTATATGCTGTATGGGGCGCCAACGGTCAGTTGGCATTTCTGTGTGGAGTTTGCATGTTCTCCCCGTGTTCGCGTGGGTTTCCTCCGGGTGCTCCGGTTTCCCCCACAGTCCAAACACATGTGCTATAGGTGAATTGGGTAGGCTAAATTGTCTGTAGTGTATGTGTGTATGTCCTGGTCCTCCAGATTGGGGGTTGAGTGTTGGGCTAACAACTCACCTGATAAAAACTAGATGTTACGAAACACCAATATGGTGCAGCTAAATATCAACTTCGGTATAAATGGCCCTGGGAGTAAGTATATGGTGTCTATTTAAGTTAATTCTATCAATTCTGTCAGATGTTTTTCAACTGTAATATATTTAGAACGTTTCAAGAACTTTTATAAATTACATCATTACATTTAATAAATGTTTTAAATCATTTATCAAAAAAGAGAGCTTTTACAGCCCTAAAAACACAAAGTTATAGTATTTACAGTCAAATTTTAAACTGATTGTATGTGCATGTAATTTAAAGAAAACAAAAATGCATTAATTATATACAAATTATAATGAGATTATTAACAGTTTATTCTGTTACAGTATACTAAAGTGTATAAAACCTAGTACTTTTAATGAAATAACAGGTCTTTATGTATATAAACATAAGTTTAATATTATAAAGACACATACAATACAGCTTTAATATTATTGACAAAATACAGCAGATTTAAATAGTACCATTTTTAAACCATTTTAACCATATTTTTATTATGTCTATACAAATAATATTTAGACATTGTAATATGTAAACATTTTATTATAGATAGACTTATTGCTGTATATTTGGTTCTGACAGTTAATTTATTAATTTTGTCAACTGTATTATGATATATTTAGGACATTTCAAGAACTTTATACTAATATACTTATATTTAGTAAGTATTTTTTAAATCATTTACCAAAAAAGATACCTTTTAAAGCACTAAAATACAGTTCCCTCTACACTGTAAAAAATGTTGGGTTCCACACAATCCATTTATTATTTATTATTTAATACCACAAGCTTATTAGTTTTTTACAAATTTAAGTGGATTGAACATAAAACAATTAAGTTGTCCCCCAAAAAACGCAAGAATTGTGTTGTTTCAGCTCATTTTAAATAAGTAGTTTGAACAAAAAGCAAACATAATTTTTTAAGTGTAGTTTCCAAAACCACATACTGTAAAAAGATCAAGGAAAAACCTGCTGTAGGGGTCAAGCATATTGGACAGCATCTTAGGATCCAGCCATTTTGCTAATCGCGCAAAAGCTAACCATGATAAATGGCCCCCCTATAAGTCTAACTCTGCAACCCTACACCAAAGGTATTCTGTGGACACATCTGTACCGATGCGCAAATTCATCTCAGATGTTCCTGAAGCACTTCAACTTTATATGGCAGCCCTTAATCATTGCATTAGCCAAAATCCTACTTAGCACACAAAATCCATGATAAGAGAATGGGGGGCGGTGCGTGATTTACCTGCACCCAGCTGCTGCTGTTTGCAGGGGACGACATGTGGACAGAGGTCAAACAGGAAGTTGCTTTCACCCCCCTGAGGACGGGCAGGAAACAGATGAGAGGTCACAGATCATTAAAACATATCTATCAAGCCGTTCGTGGTTACTAATTCTCCCAGTCAAATGTTGCCATGTAAATATGTCAAATGGGAATGAAATTACCACCGCGCTTTATTGACTGTGATAAAATCTGAAAAGCGCCACTGAACATAATTACATACTTGTCAGAGCCATAAAAATTAGCTTTATTATCAATGGAATGGTTTTGTACAACTTCATTCCTGTTCGATGCTTTCCAGATGGGGCTGCTTTACGCACTTGAACAGTTTTTATGCAGATCTCAACTTTTTTTCCTAAACTCCCCCTTCCCTTTCTCTCTCTCTCTCTATCTCATGCATCTGTCTATGTGATGAAGAGAGGGAGGGAGAGAGAGGTTGAGGCTCAATGCTACATTAGCTTAGTCAAAGGGGCTTTTACATGCTAAAACACTTGCTGTGTAAGGCCTTTAAGCAAGCTATACTCAGATTAACCCTTGCGTTCTGTTGAAAACCCAATAGCACTTGTATTCCATATTGCATTTGCCCTTTGTCAACTTGTTTCCTTTCAATTAGGACAGATCTTGTATTTCTTTTTGGGACTAATTTATTTGAACGTATGCATCAGTATTTGAGTAAAAAAACAAAACATCACTTGTGGACAATCAAATGTGAAAAATGTGCTGTTTATCATAATAGTGTGCTTTAATATTTTGTTTTGAAATGCATTTATTTTGTACATAAAGTGCACTTGTGGTGTTCCTGTCCTTTATAAAGAATTTACTTATATATCACAGGATCACCAAATATTGGATTAAATCCTTTTGTTTTCTTTCAATTAGAACTGCTTTTGTATTTAGCATTACAAGTGTTTGATCGTAGATTGTATGTTTCCATCTTAACGTGAAGTAAAACTTTTCAAAGTTTGAAAAAAAAAAACATTGAAACCCCCAAATGCAAATAAGGTGTGTTTTCATCAAGTTGTTAGAGCAGCTGACTATAGTATTGGTAACCTAGTAAACCACATAATGGAGACAGTTGCTAAATGAATAAATGTAATGTTCGTTATGTCAGAGTTTATGCTTTTCCATCTCCCATTATTCGCATCAATCGTTTTCGCACGTTCAAAACCACCTCAAGTTGGCGTAAAAACATTTTTGCAAAATAAAGGATTTTTTTTGTAATTTGTGGTTTCCATCACTCATTTCTCATTTAATACATCAAAATGCGCATTAACACAGGGTGATGGAAACCCAGCTATTGATGTGAAGATAATCTCTGCAAAAACTAAATCCTGTAATACTCATAATAGATTTTTTTTTTTGCATACACAAACGTGTGCCGGTATGTGAGTTTACACACATTTGTATAATGGCATAGGTATGACCTAGGAATTACAATGTCACGGTGGTTTATGAGGACATATCTTGTGTCCTCGTAATTCAAAATGTGCAAAAATCATACTTAAGAGTCTTTTGACATTCAAAGTTTGCTACAGGTTTCCTGTGGGTTTAGACGCAAGGTTAGAGTAAGGCAATATATATATATTTTACAATATAAAACACATTACACCTATGGAGAGTCCTCAAAAACCAGTGTGTGTGTCTGTGCATGTGTTGTAGTACAAGTATATTCACACATGAACAGGTCTAATGATGTGTTCACACCAGTTGCGGCAAGCGCAAATAAAGTGCGCTATTCGCATGTAAATATACTCGTGAACATTGAGTTTATTCGCTTCATTCGCACATCAAATTCACTTCACAATAGACACAGATTTGCGTCATTTTTTCTGCCCGGTGACTGTAGCTTCATTGCTAAATGGCTAACATGGATTTTATTGAGATAGTAGCTGTGCTTTATGTGCTTTAGGAAGGCTGAAAAACTTTATAGATTCGTTCGGCGTTGTGTGAGTGCACTAGATCCTTTCAGAGGTGCACCCAGCTCTGTGAGTTCATCAACTCTACCAGAAACTGTATCTAGATGATGGATGCTTTCAGCGGTGCTTCAGACTGAGCTGAGCCCAGTTTGATGAGCTGTTGTCCGGTGTCGGCAAGAGGATTTCCCCTCAGGACACCAGCAAAAGGCACTACGTCATAATCACGCCTCTACAAGAGCAAGCTCCTGATTGGTTAAAGCGGCTGTCCACTGAAGTTCAGATTTTTCAACTTGAGCGATTCGCACGATTCGTGCATTAAGCGTGTGAAACGCGCAAAACGCTCAACTCGCGCCACTTCATGCGCCACCTCATTCACCTGAATCTTGCCACAGGATGTCTATGCATTGACTTAACATGTAAATCACTCGCGCTTGATGCTTCATCCGCATCTGGTGTAAATGCAGCATAACACCTTAATGTTTCCAAACACACATGCGCTACGATGATGATGAACATGTTACTGAATACCACAAGTTTCATTGTCAATCTCTTCCATTTTTTTCAATAGACGGTCATTTTTGACCAAGATAAGCTCAGATCAATAGGTATTAAAAACAATCAGTTCCCAAAATAAATACAAAACCAGTTTAAGGAAAACCAGCTGACAAAAAGACTGAATCTAATACATGCTGATAGTATACCATAATAAGAAATGTATAAGCCATATTTTGTAAGCTGGTCATTTTTGACAGGGAACACCACGAGAGTGATTTTTTTGCCATTTTGCACAAAATAAAGAAATTTTAAACTAATATCCATGTTTAAAAAAATGTAAGCATGTTAGTATGATAAACAGTGCGCTTTTTAAGTGTTTTATTAATTACTGACAAAGTAAAGCCACAAATAATGCTTTTTATTTTACTTAAAAAATGAAGATCGTAATTTCAGATCAATACGGCCTGCGATCAGTTCTTAAAGTCCACATGATCATGGAAGCTGCAGCCATTTTTTGTTTTTTTGTATTGTGATGCAGTTCGAAATGGAATATTAAATGAGAAAACAGTGGGTGTGGCTTGATTTTTCTACTGCGAGCTGATTGGATGTAGTAAAGTAGGCATTTCATTCAGAAAGACCAGGAAAGGGGTATAGGGAGAATTATTACAACCTAACAGAAACCTCATCCTCACCTGTTTGTTGTCATAGCGCTGTCAAATCAAACTAAATCAATATGATTAGTTTTGATTTCATGTGTACTTTAAAAGCACTACAAAACCAGCCTAACTGAAAAAAGTCTTATTTTATTTGATTATGTTTTAGCATAACAAGATTTATAGCTTATACTTTTTGATCAAACCAAACTTTGATTCAAAGGCCACCATTTTGAGATCATGCATGCAGCCATGGCTTACAACTGAAAGTTAACACAAATATATCTCAGATGACCTTTTCTTGAATTTATAGTGAATGTTATTTCTTGTTATACTGTGCAGCAGCCATCATCAGACAGTTTTCCATCAAAAACTGACAGGAAAAGAAGTCTGATATATTACTAACAGCCAAAACATAACATAACATAACACGCAACATACAAATCACCGCCCGGCTCCCGTTTCAGGGCTGGAAATCACATAAAAAGAGCACCATAAAATGCTCACATGTTGAGGCGTATGTCATCCATCCAAAAGTCTCGCATTTACACAGTCCCAGCGCATGTGCTGAGAGACGTCGGCACATCCCGTCCCATCTGTGTGCGCCATGTTACTCCTCTGCACCGACAGTTTTACCTCCATCATTTATTCATACTTTAATTATTATTTGTTGCTGTTGTTCCTGTTCCTCAAGCCCCATTATCATATCAATTATCGTCACTGTCTCTGGCCTACTCATGTCACATCTACATCAGGCCCATAATGCACCTCTCTCAGGCTCTGAATTATTGAGGTAACAAGTCTCAGCAGAAGGAGAGGGATTCATTTTTAAAACAGACACCTATACTTAATGGCAGCGCTCAGCGAGTCCTTCAGGAGAAACAGAAAATGAGGAGCCTCAAAACGCACGCACAGGACTTGGAGGACTAGCTAATATTTTACAATAATACAAGATACTCTGATGAAAAATTCAACTGTCTGATCTGGTTTATGCTGATTCGAAAGCACCATGTCAATTAAGTTTGTCAAGATGTGTTTCAATAAGGAAAGACTATGCTTAATATTATCTTGCTTTCTATCTAAAAGTAATTTATATACACAATTGTATGTGTGTATGTAGAGTTAATGTACTAAATGTGTATATTTACACACAATATACAGGATACACATACAACAAGGCTGAATTATATTTTTAAATGTATTTTATTGCTGTGATAAAGCTGAAAGAAGTCTAATTTATGCTTTATAAACTATTTAAATATGCAGAATGTTTTGCTCAATATTATCAATGTAAAAAGATCTTTTGATGCTTAATAATTTTGTTGAAATTTAGATTTTTTCAAGATTCTGTAACAAATAGAATGTAAAAAATATATATAATATATAATGTAAATAAAATGTAAATAAAATAAAATGTAAATAGCCTAAAAACTGAAATAAATGTCTGAAAACAACAAGGCATCTTTTCTTTCACAATTCTTCCAAATTTCATATAAAAATTTTGTCATTTTCAACAACATTTGGATGAAAAAACAAATGTTCATTGGTCAAAAAATTTCTTGTTTTCAGACACATTTTATTTAGTTTTTAAGTAATACTTCAACTTCTTTTTACGTTTTAACTTCAAAAGAGTTAACAAATCAATATTCAAAGGAATAGGCATTCCTTTTTTTTATCACAACAAGATTAAAAACATTTGTTTTTAACATATGACCAACTGTCATTTCTGCAAAAAATAAATAAATAAATAAATAAAGGCTTTAAATGACAACATTTACAAATATTTCAATTTATTTTTAGGAGCAAATATATTTGATTATAAAGTAACATTTTGCATTAGTTTTTCTCCTAGTGAAAACAAAAGAGATAATTATTAAAATGTTAAAGCTGCTCTTTTCCAAAACCCTGAGTTACCTGAAACTAGGGCTGCACAATATATCGTCTCAGCATCGAAATCACAATGTACGAATATGCAATAGTCACATCGCAGAATCTGCAATATTGAGTATTGATTATGATTAACCAGGAAACCTTAACCAAAACCTTAACCAAAACCCCTACTACAGTGAACAAATTAATTTTAAGGCATATGACTGTGTAAGATTTCAAGCTAATTTAAACTATTTGGGCACAAGAAATTATAAAATTTGTAGTATATTTTTATTACAATGAAGAATGTACAGTGTTATTTTATTTCATTGCATTGTTATTTTACATTTTAACTCAACACTGTTCAGAAAACCATAAAGCACTGTCTATTTCATTTGTATCTTTGTTCTACTGTGTTCATTTATGCTTGTAATTTGTTTATTATAAAAAACACTCTGTACACACTACAAAATGATCAAAATGTAATACTATGAATTCTTTTCTAATAGAGTTATTTAATAAATAAATCATCTTATAAAATTACAATTCCCAATGTATATTGCAGAGAAACAATTTATTGCAATATAATTTTTTTTCCAATATCGTGCAGCCCTACCTGAAACCTATGCATTACAAAAAAGATAAATAAATAAAAGCTAATATTTTTAAAAAGTGAATCAATTTTTCGTTATTACATCTTATCTTTGAGAAGCTGTTTGACCAAACACTGGTTGCGCCTAGTGTTGGAAACTAGTAGCAAAACACCTATGCTAGTCTTTTCATCAAATGAAACGCAAAAACGCACACAGACAGTCCGATAAATAGTCTGAAGCGACTTCCTCAGCTGCATGCAATCTGTTCTGCCTCCAGATCTTAACTGCACTAAGCACCGTTTGAGTCATGGCTGATGCCTCGGTGTCCCAGAACAATACGCTGTTGTGCGCTGCCGCTTGCTACGATTTGTGAGGCCTGCAGCCAGTCTGCACGGCAGCTGTTTCTGTTCAGGAAAGTGGCTGTTCCAGGCTTGCTCGAGCCCACTGGGGACCCTTAAATCCAGTGTGCACACCTCTTATCCATTTCCTGTTAAAGACTCCTTAGTGGATTAGTCTGCCTGTGCTGCAATCACAAGACTAACATGCTACGCTGAAGCCACAGATGAGGGAGGCCATTTTTTTCGAGCGCAGGATACTCTTTTTCACTCCGTGCAATTGTCTATCTAATCTTTTTGACCGCGTTCTTTTGAGGATGAGTATGTGCGCGCGAATCCACTCTCCTTCACTCGTCCATTACGACTCGGTCACATTGTCTCCACTCCCCCCATTTACACAGAGGCGCTACAAGACCCCGTGTCTGAAAATCTATACGCTATTGATCTACGGCCAGTCGCCACAATTATTCCTCTGAAGGAAACACTGACAATAAATTACATGAGTGCAGGCTTTTCAGCTGCAGTTCGATAGCACGGCCATCGCTGTCTGCTTCCTCATCCAGGTGGGCCGAGAGAGAGATGAGCCACTTACAGACCTTCTTACAGAAACTACTCTGCAAACACTATTTACACAGCAGGACCTCAGATCAGGGGGTTAAAATATAAACAATATGTTCCCTTTGTTAGGTGTAAGGCTATTCACAATCCCTTCTGCTTTTGTACTGTGCCCTGTTTTTGATATAAACAGGATATCAAAGGGTCAGTTCAGGCCAGAATGAAAATTCTCTTACTATTTATTCAAAACTATGCAACATTACACATGTTTGGAACACAGATGAATTTCTATTACTCCATTGAATGTCTATTCGGCCAAAGAGATCAACAAATAAATCCATATAATTACCTCTTTTACTAACTTTGATAAGATATATACATACAGTTCAGGTCAGAATTGTTCATTTATTTTTTTTATATTTCTCCCAATTTCTGTTTTAAAAGAGAGAAGTTTTTTTCAACAACACATTCCTTAACATAATAGTTTTAATAACTAATTTCTAATAACTGATTTATTTAATCTTTGCCATGATGACAGTACAAAATATTTTACTAGATATTTTTCAAGATTTATTTTTCACTAGTATTTAGCTAACTACATGTAGGTTAATTAGGTTAGCTAGACATGTTAGTGTAATTAGGCAAGTCATTGTATAACAATAGTTTGTTCTGTAGACAAATAAAAAAACTAATTGCTTGAGGGGGCTAATAATATTGACTTTAAAGTGGTTTTAAAAAATTACAAACTGCTTTTATTCTAGCCGAAGTAAAATAAATACTTTCTCCAGAAGAAAAATATTATCGGAAATACTGTGACAAATTCCTTGCTCTGTTAAACATCATTTGAGAAATTTTTGAAAAAGAAAACAGTGCATTCTTCACTGATCTGAATTCACTGCTTCACTTTAATGAAATCTACCTGCATTCAAGTGGTGATAAAACATCAAAACATGAAGAAAGAATAAAATTATGCCTTTGTTTGATGAGCTAGGTTCTTTATTTTGAAATGTAATATGCTTATATATTCTTAGCAGATAATATTCCGAGGACTGTCAAATTTAGATAAAAATTATCAAAAATGTTTTTTTTTTTTTAAGTTGCTAGCGGGGAAAGAGTTAAAATGGTTTAATCAGAGTGTTGAAAAGACATGCTCACTTTATATGAATTATTTTGGACTTTTATTTATAACAACTGGATTAAAATTCACCTTTGTAATAGCTATTGCTTTCTTTTTCAAATAAATGAAAAACTGCCATATTTGAAAAATCTGTCACGCATTACAATAAGGTTTTATTAATAGGGGTGTAACTGATCACAGTTGATCGGTGATTCATACGGATCACAACCCACGGTTCAGAACACACGTTACCCATGGACCTAAATTTGTAACAATCGCAGAGAGATCGCCTCTTGCATCATTCAAATCACATGTATGAAAGCATTTAGGCTTTCCTGTAAAATATAATGATGACGGAAGAAGTTGTGGTAGGTTATTCAGGATGTGGTGGGTTTCTTAGGTTATTAAAGGTGTTTTCTGTCACTACTTGTTTAGCCTGCATTAATGCATTCAGTGTAAGCTGTACGATTTATCATTAAGAGATCGTGATCTCAACAACTACGCAACATAAATTATAAATGATGATGATCTGCATACGTTTATTAATCCTTCGAATCGCTGCATTCAAATCTGTGTGTGAAAAAAGCAAAAATCAAGAAAGAGATTCAGTCTTTAGTCTTTTGAGTTAGTTATGAAGTTACAAACAGTCAAATAACACAGAAGTACTGGGATAACAGTTTATAGTTTAGATTTTATAGATATAACCACTAATGTTTATGGTAAAGATTAAAATCACCATTATATGCATTTAACTTGACGCTCAAAAATGAAAGTTGTAGGCAGCAATTACATTATTTAACCAATAGATGGTGACAACCAGCCATAAAAAAATATGCCACTGAATAATTCTCCAAAAATTATACATCTAGCAATGAAACATGAAGTTTTATGAGTGAATAACTGAATCATTTATTGAAAATGAGACTAAAAATAAATATGGGTTGTGCAAATTATAATGTTAGATTTATACATTTAGCGTTATCAGCAACAGTAGCAGTAACAATTAATTTTTCACAGTATTGAATATTTTACAATTTATTTTTATTCAGCTGATTATTTCTTCATTTTATTTTAAATAAAATGATAGGTTCTAAGTTCTGTTTGTTAAAACCAAAAGTTTCTTGCAGTAATGTTTTTGTAATAAATGGAAAGCAAATTACATTTGTCTCCTCCCCTTTTTGGCTGATCCAAAAAATGGTCCGATCAGTGACTAAAAAACCATAATGTAATCCGAACCGTCCCGTACATCCAGATGGTTACCACAGATTATTACACTGCTGTCTGGAATACTTGACTCTGATTGGTCAGTGACTGTCAGTGAATAAGTTCAGATCCATATGTATCTGCTTGTCTCTTACACCAGTTTTTGACTGTTTGATGCCATCTTGTGACTGAATAATACTAAGGTTAGTGTATGCTCCATTCAGCCAATTTTGTTTCTGTCAGCATCGCGTGTAATTAAAGAATTAATAAACTGCAATTGTTTTTTGCAGAATAAAGCCCTTCAGTCTTATACAGTCCAACATGAATAATTAACTAAAACAACCTTTTTGTAAAGTGTTACTTAAAAATTTGAGATGCACCGATTGCAATTTCCTTGGCCAATTCCAATTTTGTTCTTGCCAATTTTTGCCGATTACAATCTTCTTTTTAGGAACTAAAATTGACAGCATATACAAACCAAAATACACATTTATTATTTTTTTGTAAAAATTATTTAAAAATTATTTAAAATTATTTTTGAAATTAATCAATTGGAAATTAAACAATTATTAAATTATTAAAAGAAACATTTGTTTCCCCCAAACTGCAATTCTTATATTAAAAGACAATTTCCAGATTCATTTATCTTGTTCTGTAAAAAAAAAAATGCTGACAGCTTAAATGTGACAAATGTTTTCTCTCTCTCTCTGAAAGCAATTATGACTGTTAATCTAGCAGATTTTTTTACTCATGCAGCAAATGTTTTAAAAACAATTAAAAATAATTAATTTAATTAATAATTAATTTAACTGATAACATTAAACTAAATAATTTTTGTTGATTAACGGGTAACCATTACAATAAAATGAGTATCTCTAACCAGGCAGGTGGGACAGTGGAAAAGAGGAGAGGCATCTTTGTTCTGTAAGTTACCTTCTCAGATGAGGTACACATTAACTGTTTTACCTATAAAACTTTGTGGTTTGCATAGCCGGCCAGAAACATACAGACCGGCTGGAATTGGCCATATGACCAGCCAGTCACCTGGTCAATCAAACACCAGTCTACTAAAAAGCTTATCGACCCCAAGAATTCAAATGGTTTTCATTCATGATTCAAATGGTGTAAAACATAACTATTGCTAATTACTCTGAAAACACCACAACAAGACAAAAATATGTATTATGGTCAAATTTCTATTCACCTCAATTGTTTATATTGTTAGAATCAAATTTGAATGTGGCAGGCATTTCACAAGAAAGTCATAGAATCATAATAGCGCTACCTTCTGCCATTCTGCCACATTTTAAATCAAACTCAGGTTATAAAGAACACTCCATAAATCAACCCGACCATAGGCCCAAAATTAAGGTTAAAACATCTCTTTCCAGGCAGCCATTTTAGATCGGGACTGTCATATTTCAGTCTTTTATTATGAGTTTTTTTCTCCCCCTGTTTTTTTTTTATTGTTTTTCTTTTACCCCCAACCCCCCTGAGGAGAGCACATGTGACTCTAATTGCTACTCTCATTAGTTCTGTTTTCACAGGAAAAAGATGGGGGACAATTAATTTTATCACTTAATTTTGTCACCGAATCGCTGCCCGCCTGTATTGATGCGCTCGCCATTTTGGGCCTCATTTTTCAAGAAAATTAATTGACAAAGTGTGAAAAATTTATCAACATATCAGTAGATTAAGCGACAAATTGAAGCAATGAGGAAATCAATTGTGGAGCTGTGGACAGGAAGCAATCCCACGGTGCCGAGCGGAGCTGCGAGCTCGCCGTGAGACTGACTGTTCTCTGCATCTCATTCATTTATTCAGCTCAAACTACCATTAATCAGAATGAGTTACAAATGACCCTCACAGTTCACAGCAGGTGCGCACACACACATGCCATACGCACTGCACACATACACACGCACATCATGTATAAATACACTCACAAGCACTCAACCTCTTTCTGTCACACACACACACTGAGCACAAAAATATACCACACACATAATGCACATAAACAAGCCCTCAACTTATCTCTGTCACTAACGCGTGTGCAGATACACTCAAATGACTAAAAGCAGCCTCCTCTGGGTTATAATAAACAAACCTGATCTAACTGTGCACTGATTTATGTGTTAATATACTATAAAAAAAAAAACAACTATGTTCAGATTCAAGAAAACGTGCAAAAAGAAAATGTGATTCAGCGGTTGTTGAGTATTATTTTAGGGCTGTCAATTTAACAGGGATTTAAATAGTGTGACTGTTTAAACAATAATAATAATAATAAATGAAAATATTAGCTAGATGAAATAATTATGCTGCTCATAGCGCAAGGAGGTGAAAAAAACAAATAGATGCAATAAAAAATAAAGAAATGTTTTGATTAATGCACATTATGATTCAGTTACTGTTTTTAATGATAAACCATGAAACCAAGGCTACTTAAACAGTTATTACTAGGTTATTACAAATTTAGTATAAGTGTTTTAAGTACAATGTCAATTTAATATAAAAATGTAAAATATGTACATATAATATTTTATATTCGATAAATTGTTGTTATTATTATTATTATTAGCTAGTAATTTTCACTTTAATTTGATGTTTTAAATTAATTAAAAAATTACAATAGAATTAATAAAATCTACATACAATTTTTGTTTTATAAAATGTAACTGAATAATTATTGTAATTATTAGAATTAATTGTCTATTAATGAACTAATTATTTCATTAATTATTTTAATTTATTTGCACTAAGAAACTCCATAGAGCTATTCATTTTATTTGCAGATTTAATATAAAAATTATATATGAATGCAATCGATACTCTTTGAACATCTCCATCACATTTCAACAAAACGCCAATTACCCTGATAAGCAACTTTGGTCACTATAACCACGGTATAAACTTTTTTATTAAGTTGCCATTTAATCTCTAATAAAGACAGATGTGCATACTTATAGACAGAATTAATAGTAAATAATTGGATCATCATTGAAGTAGTTAAATAAATAAAATGCATTTGCTAGTTCTAGTAAATTCACCAACACTGGCTCATTGGGAATACACACCCAGGGCTACGTTTTTGGAAAACTGCAAATAAGTACCTTGGCATACATTTGAATGCATTTTCTGGGTAAAACAGACAATAAGGGGCAGTATGATGCCACCAACTTTTGTTCCTTTTCACACTACAGTGTGAAACATTAATAGGGACACGTTGTCGATGTGTAAAGGGTTATTTTTATCCTATTTAGCACTAAATAAATACCACAAAAACAAATTAAATGCATCTGTGAACTGTAATCGACTGCATTCGCCCAGTCTGCTTATTCTCCGTATGGTTTGGCATGGTCAGTTTGCTTAGTGGCTCACCTTGTATGGTGTTGTACTTGGGAGGAGGAGCACACCGAGTCCGGGTGCGATGCAATTTCTGCTTCTTGTTTGCTTTTTAAAACACAATTGGCTGGGTTTAGGGAAGGGGGTGGGTGATATATGCACGACAACCTGGCCGACTTCTCACGGACATGCATGAGAAGAACGTATAAATGTCACGTATGAGAAAACGTAGCCCGGTCACCAAAAGAAAAATAATGTAAATAAATATTTTGAGTAATATCAACCAATGATGAAACGGTTATTTTGATCAAGTGTTTTGTCACAATCAGTTACAGAACTGAAACGCTACTTGTGATGCAAAAGTACAAAATAAACAGTAGGGGTGTCAAAATTAATTGCTTTTTCGATGAAGCAGACACATGCAGACACAAACAATTTGGTATCGGTTCAGTAATAATCCTAACCGGTTATTATGTACTGACGTCATTTATCGCATATGCATTGTATTGCGGTAGATTACTATGGCGAGGGAGGAGACCGCGAGTAACTAAAATGCTCCAACTACTTAAAAAGTAGATCACTGCACAATTCACTGCTTGTTTTGCTGGACAGTCTTTCACTGACAGGGAAGTACATCAGAAGTACACCCAGCTAGGAAAAAATGAAAAAAAAGCTGTAAACTCTCGGCTGTTACAACAATAATGTTACTTGTGGATCCAGACACGAGCGTGTCTGCAGAGCGAGTTTTCTCCACCGCGTCACCGTCTATAACCGACCATTAGAGCCAATCGCAGCCTTTTGTGTTGAGCGCGTGATCAATCACAGTCGTTTAAGAACTTGCTCAACAACGCTCAAAAAGATAATATTTACATTTGTTTATTTGCTATAAATGTTCATGTTGTTCTGTGCATGTACTTGAGTTCATACATACATTCAAAAACAGTGTTTTCTTTAAGCAGGTAAATTTAAAGGTACAGTACATATATCTTACTGCTTGTATTAAAGGACAAAATTGTATTACAAATAATTCATTCACTCATTTTCTATTTGGCTCAGTCCCTTTATTAATCTGGGGTCGCCACAGCGGATTGACCCCCAACTTATGCAGCATATGTTTTACGCATCGGATGCCCTTCCAGCTGCAACCATCACTGGGAACCACCCATACACTCCCATTCACACACATACACACTACGGACAATTTAGCTTACCCAATTCACCTTTAGCGCATGTCTTTGGACTTGTGCGAGAAAACCGGAGCACCCTGAGGAAACCCATGCCAACACAGGGAGAACATGCAAACTCCACACAGAAATGCCAACTGATCCAGCCAAGGCTCGAACCAACGACCTTCTTGCTGTGAGACGACATCGCTACCCATTGCACCACCGCACCGCCCTATTACAAATAATATATAAATATAAATATATTTTTAAATAATAATTTTTAATACAATAATTATTGTGTTGCTAAGTAATATCAAATTGTTTATGGAAAGCATCGTCAATGCACCGTGATGCACCGAGGTATTGAATTGAACCGAATCGATGGCATGATAATCTTAACCGAAACGAACCATGAGACCAGTGTAGGTTCACACCCCTAATAAACAGAATAATGAAGAATAATACTTTATTTTAGTATTTTAGGAAGTATTAAACTTTCAAAAGTTGAAAAAATGACTCTTTTGACGCTTTTCTATGTAACATGATTAACCAACATGTGTGACCATTCGCAGTACATCACATATGATTGGCACTCATTAACGTCAGTCACACAGGAGTGGACCAATCAGAAGAACTCGGAGGTGGGGCAAGAGTTGCTCGCGAGTTTCTGTGTACCAAGTTGACATGACAACATGAACATGAACATGGCGGAACTATTTCTAAGTGCTGCATCTGGCATTTTCAGAGTTGCAAAGACGCATTGTTTGTGAATATCTGCTAAGTTGTGCTGCTGTGGTCTTTTCGGCCTAACCCCAGTGACTGGATTTGCATACTGTATCTAGACTGACTGTATTCGTCATGTGAGCGGGTGAACCGAACGTCACCTCCATAACATGACGATTTGGGACAAATACATACAGTATACCGTTACACCCCTAATACTTCCTACTTGCACATCTAAAAGATCTGAATCTTTGTTGAATTGAATTGAACTGAACTGCAATGAAATTCTAACTATGTTGTTTCCCTTTGGTCATTATTGTGACCAAGTGTAAAACCTAATTTAACCAGCATAACAGAAAAGAATAAAATGCATATTCTTAAATGGCAAGAAAAATGTGATTAAAGAATAAGTGATAACAATACATATACAGTAAAAAAAAAATGGAAAAGTATGCACAGTGATGATGTTAAAGCAGATGCTCCCATTACTCCAGTAATGCCTCAGTCACTGCAGCTGTTGTCTCCTCCACTGGAAACTGTACTAGCAGCTAATCACACCAGAGAAGAAAGCAATCCTAGATGATTCCTTTTACCCGGCTGCACTGCTTTTTATGCTCAAGCAAGTTGTTGACACATGCTGTGATTGAGGAAATCTTCCATCTCTAAACACACACGCAGATGCCTGTGCATCACACGCATTAAATACGCGCTCGGTTTTTATTAGCGCATACAACACAAGCGCACTGTACTGGATCTGCTAAGAGATTCCACCCCGTCCGGCGATGGCGAATGATGGAAAACAAAACAAATGAAAGTAAAAAGCCTAATTATGGCACGTCTGCCTGGTATTGCATCACTGCTCGGGCGGATTTACGGAAGCATTTATTACACAGGAGCATTAGAGCTCTTTCACACACAAGTCATCTTCTCTCTGCTCAGATTTGCATTAATCAAGGAAAGCAGCTCGGGGATATTGATCGCTTATTTTATGCATTTTAGCATTAAGAATTTTTTTTTGTTCCAATTTTGCATTTCATTTAGTTTGATTGTTTTCAGTTTGTGGCCTACAGACAGATCTAAACGGAGTGTATTTGCTGTTTATGGATTTATCGTGGACAATTTATGTGTCCAGGATCTGGGCCCTAGTTCAGGGCTTTACAAACCGGGTATCCTCAGATATCTGCAATGGATATTTTTGTGCCTGTAAAAGTACATTTTATAGATTTTCTAACATCTCATAATGTTACTCAATTTAAATACTTATAAGAAACCAGTTGACAGCCTACTATATACGTATATATACTATATATGACTACCATACCTTTGCCTGTTTATCTAATTTTACTTTAACAGTGCCTCCAAAATGATATCAGATTTATATAATGTTTATATTTACTGCACTTATGATATACTGTATTAATTGTTTATATTTGTCTGTCTAAGCCTATGAAGACAAATAGAAGAGAACAAAATGTAGTTTACATCATCAAGCAACTGGAAGCTCGCTCAGGCTGTGGATTAAAGCTAATACTATTATAAATAATGTTTTAATAATAGTTTAATGCACAGACCGCTCATTTCACTTCATAAGAAAATATATATCCAGATCCAGTACATACATATATATATGTATGTATGTATGTATGTATGTATATATTTTAAAATCTGAGAGATTTCTGTCCTCCTATTTCAAGTCCATTGCCTTAAGATTCAATCATGAAGTCATGAGAAAACAAGCAGTCTAATCCAAATCCAAGTCCTCTGAAGCATCACAATAGCTTTATATGATGAGAACAACATGACATAATTGGAGACAGACAGGATTATATTTTAAAACATTTAACATATCCAAGCTGACTTTTTTCTAATTACTTAACAAAAAGTATTGTATTAGTGTATGCATTTACAGTCTAAAAATGTAAACAAATCAAACCCATTTACCAGCTCTTACCGAATTAAATGGTATTACAGCAAACCTACGATTTACAGCAGTAAGTCAGCAGAAACTGAGAAAGCAAATGCAGGACCACCTGGGGGTCTATTCTCACCTTTCCGCGAGGTTACAGGAGACAGTTTTGGTGTGACAGAGAGAGAAATAAAGCAGGAGAATGGAAAAGTGCGTGGGAGAGCAGGCCGATTGCAGGGGCTCCAGGACTGTCATGTCTGTATAAACAGGCATTGATTTTTCTGTCCACTGCAGCCACCTTCACCATTTATTCTCTGGCTTTGTGGTGGGACCCAGAGGGCCAGAGAAACTCTGTTACAGTCCACGCGCCCCTGAGGCAAATGTGAGAATAGATTTCACCTGTAAAAGAGGCAAAGCTCCGCTTATCTGGGCCAGGGGTCTTGTCAGAGCCCACCGCTAAATGAAAAGCTTCACACACACACGCCTCGCTGCGGAGGCGCTAACCTTCCACCGCATCCCCTGGTGGCCTGAGCTTCAAGGCCCAGACATGCGATCGTCAGCCGGGACGGCTCATCAACATCAACCCTCTGTAGATGCCAAGGGGACAGGTGATAAAACAGCTCTGAGAACACAAAAATGTCATCTAAAGCCCAAAGTATTTCTTTTAGTCCAAAGCCCAACCATTTCTTTGAAATGATTAGATAATTGCAGATACATTTGCAGTTCAAAGTCACTTTTCTGGTTTTATATTTATTTATTTTCATTTAAAATGGTTTAATGTGTTACTAACTGTCATGGATCACATTATGTTACAGGCTAATGAAAAATATGTTGGGTTCCACACAATCCATTTGTGTAGGAACAACATGAAGGAATTAACTTAGCTTATTAGTTTTTACAAATTTAAGTGGATTGAACATAAAACAATGAATCTGTCCCCCCCCAAAAAAAACACAAGAATTGTGTTGTTTCAGCTCATTTTAAATAAGTAGTTTGAACAAAAAGCAAACGTAATTTTTTGAGTGTATTTTCTGCCAAAAGTCTGTCAAGATTTATTGTTGTCCAAATTAGTATTTTTTATTTCATCATGCATCTTTAATATTTCATGTATTGTACTTATGAAAGCCCTAATTAGGCACTAGTCATTCTGTGACATTAAATGTTTTAAAACTAAAATCTATCTCATAAAATTATGTAAATTGTGTTACTGTACAGTCCTATGCTTTGCCTTTAATTTAATAGAATTATCTCCTACAATTACAATTAAAAATACACTAATGTACTCTGTCTCTCTCTGAGAAAATGTTCATATAAAATTTGAGTAAATAATAATATAAAAATGTTATTAATATTAAAAGGATCTCAGAATTAATCGCTGATGAAAAGTTTCTAATTGTCTGTTCGTTTACACTCAAAATCTAATACCAATGAAAGAAAAAATGTTGACATTATGTCATTATGTAACAGAACTGACAAGTTATTTTTATTTTTTTATAAAAAGTTATGTTTTTGATGTCCTATAAATATTGTACAGTCGTGGCCAAAAGTTTAGAGAATTGCATAAGAATTGGAAATTAGAAAAGTTGCTGCTTAAGTTTTTATAAGATCAATTTGCATATACTACAAAATGTTATGACGAGTGATCAGATGAATTGCATACTCCTTCTTTGCCACGAAAATGAACTTAATCCTGAAAAAACTTTTCACTGCATTTCATTGCTGTAATTAAAGGACCTGCTGAGATCATTTCCGTAATCGTCTTGTTAACTCAGGTGAGAATGTTGACGAGCACAAGGCTGGAGATCATTATGTCAGGCTGGTTGGGTTAGAATGGCAGACTTGACATGTTAAAAGGAGGGTGATGCTTGAAATCATTGTTCTTCCATTGTTAACCATGGTGACCTGCAAAGAAACGCGTGCAGCCATCATTGCATTGCATAAAAATGGCTTCACAGGCAAGGATATTGTGGCTACTAAGATTGCACCTAAATCAACAATTTATAGTATCATCAAGAACTTCAAGGAAAGAGGTTCAATTCTTGTTAAGAAGTCTTCAGGGCGTCCAAGAAAGTCTAGCAAGCGCCCGGATCATCTCCTAAAGAGGATTCAGCTGCGGGATCGGAGTGCCACCAGTGCAGAGCTTGCTCAGGAATGGCAGCAGGCAGGTGTGAGCGCATCTGCACGCACAGTGAGGCGAAGACTTTTGGAAGATGGCCTGGTGTCAAGAAAGGCAGCAAAGAAGCCACTTCTTTCCAAAGAAAAAACATCAGGGACAGATTGATCTTCTGCAAAAAGTATGGCGAATGGACTGCTGAGGACTGGGGCAAAGTCATATTCTCCGATGAAGCCCCTTTCCGATTGTTTGGGGCATCTGGAAAAAGGCTTGTCCGGAGAAAAAAAGGTGAGCGCTACCATCAGTCCTGTGTCATGCCAACAGTAAAGCATCCTGAGACCATTCATGTGTGGGGTTGCTTCTCATCCAATGGAGTAAAAAACACAGCCATGAATAAAGAATGGTACCAAAACACCTTCCAACAGCAACTTCTTCCAACAATCCAACAACAGTCTGGAGAAGAACAATGCATTTGCCATAAGGCAAAAGTGACATCTAAGTGGCTCGGGGACCAAAACGTTGAAATTTTGGGTCCATGACCTGGAAACTCCCCAGATCTTAATCCCATTGAGAACTTGTGGTCAATCCTCAAGAGGCGAGTGGACAAACAAAAACCCACTAATTCTGACAAACTTCAAGAAGTGATTATGAAAGAATGGGTTGCTATCAGTCAGGATTTGGCCCAGAAGTGGATTGAGAGCATGCCCAGTCGAATTGCAGAGGTCCTGAAAAAGAAGGGCCAACACTGCAAATACTGACTCTTTGCATAAATGTCATGTAATTGTCGATAAAAGCCTTTGAAACGTATGAAGTGCTTGTAATTATATTTCAGTACATCACAGAAACAACTGAAACAAAGATCTAAAAGCAGTTTAGCAGCAAACTTTGTGAAAACTAATATTTGTATCATTCTCAAAACTTTTGCCCACGACTGTACACGCGGTTGGAAAACCGGGCCTGTCCCCCAATCCCCCAATCCCCCAATCAGAATCAAGCATTCAACTGCCCCGTAACGTAAATACAAGCTACAAATGTGAAAGCTTTAACAAATGAGATTGCATTTAATGATGTGATGTGACTACTGCAGACAAAATATTGAAAGGATATATAACAAAGAGCCTTCCTCTAGATTGATTTGAAGCATTTAAAGAAATCCTGGTAAAAAAACACAGCTGTGTGATGTACTGTATGTCATTAAAAGTCAAAAATCAAAGCCCTAAATCCAAGGATCACCTCTTCTACGTGCTCACCACTGCCCAGGGTTTCTTCAAAATTCATCCTCAACCTCTTTCAACTACATTAATAAGGCCTGATCAATATTTTAACCTCTGGGCAATTCTAACTTAAATGAAAAGCAACGGTAAATTAGAACATCCCCAGTGTCCCAATAAATCCATAAACCTGCATTACATACAATATAAACATCATTTACATGATGTTAAAATACCAGTGTTTGCAAATCACAAATGCAAAGGCTTGTACACAGCAAGGGCGACGATTATAACAATAGCTAAACTGTAATAGTCATTATAATTCGGGTTTGAATAGAAAAGTCTATACAAGAACTATAACAATAAGGACACAGATGAATTATACTTTTGATTACATTTGAAAAGTATTTGTTTTGGCTGATGAACAATAAAATAAATGAACAGCCAATCAGAATACACCAGATTTTTAAAAAACATACAGAATTTTACTGTACAGTAAGTTGGTCTACATGCACTCAAAAAATAATAATGTTTATTGTACTTAATCAAATCATATTGATTGAATGCACTTAATAAAATCAAGTAAACTTAAAATGTAGCCAAAGCCCAAGTAAAGCAACCACTGTTTTCCAGAATGGTAATGTTTAAACAAAAGTATTTTTTTTTCAGTAAATCTCACTAACACAATACAACCATTTTGATTCAGTAAGTTTCAAACAAATTAGATGGACATGTTAAAATCACGTTTGATCTACAAGTGTACATTGTGTTCATAAAACACATTCAAAGCATTTTAAGTTTACTTGATTTGATTAAATGCACATTGGGTGCCATGATTAAATCGTGTTAATTAAACAAATATATATATATTTTTGAGTGTGCATATATATATTCTGGTTCTCTTTATTGTTATATTGGTGTAATTAGGCCTTCACTCAGCTTCCAGATCTAAATTTCAGATTAAACTCTCAACAGGTGTGAGCTAAATTTATTTGAGAAAAATATAGTAAAGACTTATAAGAAATATGATTGTGATTTCTGGGTTTCAATGCTTTAAAATGTGCTTAAAATGTACTCCTGTGAGTACAACCGGTCTTCAGAAATCATTCTCAGAATTAATCATTCAAATTTTATTGTTGAATAAATGTATTATGAATGTAAATGTATACATGCACTTGAAAATGTGCAGTTATCTGTTACAGATTCTCTTTTCGACATTGTTCAAACTGCTTGACTGTTGGATAACTAACAAACGTCTGCAAGTCAAACATATTGCTGCAATTACTAAATCAAATCAAACCTAAACTAAAAGCATGACTCCACTCTAAAAATATACATAAATTAAAAACGTTCTGTATTTTGGGATTCATGATTTATTATTATTATTATTATTATTATTATTATTATTATTATTATTATTTATGATTTTTAATTGCACTGTGGGATCTTGAACAACCTTTGATGTTTAAAAGCTTGAAAAAGTGACTTTTATTGACATTTCTGATAGTTTGATACACTGTCTTGTGTTTGTGTTGTAAATTACAATACAAAAACCTGGTAATAAACTTAATTCTCTATATATTATTTATTATACAATATATTGTTTAAAACCACTAAAGCTTTGGTATAGGCACTTTGATGAAATGTACAGTTGAATTTTCATCATCAAAAGTCGACAGAGCAGAGATCAACACCCTATAATACAATTCACAACCATAAATAAACAGAAAAAAACAGAAAAAGTACTAAACCTGTTATTCATTTTCCTTCGGCTTAGTCCCTTTATTCATTAGGGGTCGCCACAGCGGAATGAACCGCCAACTTATCCAGCATATGTTTTACACAGCGGATGCCCTTCCAGCTGCAACCCAGTACTGGGAAACATCCATACACACTCATTCACACACATACACTACAAGCAATTTAGTTTATTCAATTCACCTATAGCGACTTTGGGGGAAACCGGAGCACCCGGAGGAAACCCACACGAACACGGGAAGAACATGCAAACTCCACACAGAAATGCCAACTGACCCAGCCGGGACTCAAACCAGCGACCTTCTTGCTGTGAGGCGACAGTGCTAACCACTGAGCCACCGTGTCACCCATAAAACCTGTTAATTAATGGATATTTTTACAGTGTACCAAATGAAATATAACAAACACAACAACAAGGGACTAGAATTTTCACTTCAAACAAAAATAAGTTCACAAAAATATCCCCGAGCCCCCATAAATGTATTTATTTACTTAAAAAAAAAGTGAACGAATAAACCTCAGATCTTTTCAACAACAGGTTCATCGAGTATTTTGTGTCCTGAATTAACCATTCGCAGATCTGACTGATTTTACTAATCCAATCACAAGTCATAAATGTAAATAAATCGGAAGACTTAAAAGTATGATCCATTTACAAATCATGCATTGCAATGCCTCAAGTGAACACAACAAAGTGAGCTAAAGTAGTTCACTTAATTTCAGGCATAAACTTTAGTCTGTTGCATATTTAAAGCATAAAAGAAGAAAAGAATCATTAGAGTTCGAATATCATTGGTTTTGTCCTTTACTTGACAAAAAAGTAAATGGCATAATTGTGTAAAAACACAAAGGTGATGTAAATGATGACTTTTTGAGTGAACCGTCCCTTTAAATCTAGAGCTAAGTGCAGTAAGTGTCTTCTAAACACAGCTGAGATTAGCCAGGAGCTTGAATTTCTGATACAGGAACAGAGAGAGAGAGAGAGAGAGAGAGAAAGAATGAAGGAGAGAAGGAGTGAACGAGGGAGGACAGAGGACATACGCAGTGTGTCAGTAGCTGTCAGAAGAGTGAAGTGTGTGAAGAGTGTGATTTAAAAGGCACGACGAGGCAGCTGGCAGTTCAGCCCCCCTGCAGGCCCAGAACATCTTCTCTGTCTCTCTCACACACACACACACACACACGAGAGAGAGAGAGAGAGAGAGAGAGAGAGAGAGACCACACCGCGGCACAGTGCTGTCACTCTACCTGAAAGCGGCTGACACAGACTCTATGTGCTATTTTCCACTGCGGCATCACAGCATGATAGGACTGCGAGAGATCTGGTCTGGAACCCAGATGCTTCTCACCTTAACCCTCATGCTAATCGTAAATCTTAAAATAAATAAATAAATGAAAATGCATCTAACCTTAAAATCCCCAGGGCTCCGGAAGTTACAGTCAAATTAACCACAGTAGATGTGAGGACGAACATTAGGCCAAATTCAAGATGAGATGTTAGTCTACGCTATGAGTCTCGAATTCGTGATATACATTAGGTCTGTTAGACTTAGCTCTTTCTGTGACCAAAAGTAAAGTGAATAAATAAATAATTTGGTGAATATATTTGAGGGAAAAGTTATGGTATATTGTGAAATTGCAAAGTCAGTGAACATAGTCAGTGAACAACCAGTGGATTAAACTATTTTTGAAAAAGTGTTAATTGAATTAAATGTAAAAGATTATACATTAGATGAAAAACATACTGATGTATTAACAATTTTCATGTTGAAAGCTCTAATACATTTGACAATTACAAAGCAACAGCTTGACATATAAATTGAATTCTAAAGTAGAAAAACAATTCAATTACATATTAATAGTAATAATAATAATTCCTTACATTTATATAGCGCTTTTCTAGACAAAGCGCTTTACACAATGGGGGGGGGGGGATCTCCTCATCCACCACCAGTGTGCAGCATCCACCTGGATGACGCGACGGCAGCCATATTGCGCCAGACCGCACACCACACACCAGTTGATTGGTGGAGAGGAGACAGAGTGATAAAGCCAATTATGACATGGGGATGGTTAGGAGGCGATGATGGACAGAGGCCAGTGGGCAGATTAAACCCCTACTCTTTTTCGAAGGACATCCTGGGATTTTTAACGACCACAGAGAGTCAGGACCTCGGTTTAACGTCTCATCCTCACTGAGCAGTATAGAGTCCCCATCAATATACTGGGGCGTTAGGACCCACACAGACCGCAGGTTGAGCACCCCCTGTTGGCCTCACTAACACCATTTCCAGCAGCAACCTAGCTTTCCCATGTGGTCTCCCATCCAGGTACTGACCGGGCGCAGCCCTGCTTAGCTTCAGTTGGCGACCATGTGAGAGTTGCAGAGAGCTATTCTCCGATAATAGTGCATTTAAAACACAAAAAATGTGTTTTGAATTAATCAATGAATGAATGAATCAATTAATCAATCAAATGATTGAATGATTGAATGATCGAATAATCAAATAAGAAAGAAAATCACAAACTTCCTATTTTCCACTACATGATAGGTCTGCAAGAGATCTGGTCTAAAGATACTGCTCACTCTAATTCTCATGCTAATAGGAATTTAAAAATATAAATAAATAAATAAATAAATAAATAAATAAATAAATAAATAAATAATTTCTAAACTTACAATCCTCAGGGCTTCAGAAGTTAGTTAAATTAACTGTGGTAGATGTGAGGACGAACATTAGCCCAAACAAGACTAGAAGTTAAAAAAAGAAAAATACAAAATTAGAAGTTAGTTTAGGCTATACTTCAACAAAGACTTATGAAGATTTATTTTCATGAAAATTTGATTGCAGACAGTATATTAGTACCATAGTCAAGTCAGTAAACTTTTTTCTCCATTTGTTATTTAATGTGTAAGTAAATGATTATAAATATTAGATGTAAAAACTTGCATTTGTTAGAAAAATCAAACATCTTCTTTAAAAACCACTGATATAAATTCTATTTTCTAGTTAAATTTACAATTATTCAGAAACACCAAGTAATACACTGGATTTTTAATTTAATTTAAAGGAGATTTATTTTTATTTTATTTTTTATGCAGCGTTGGCAGCTAAGTGAACAGAAAAGAAATAAAGAGTACATTCTGAATATTGCAAAATGATATGAATGACAAAACCTCATTACAAAATTTCTGAAACAAAATAAGAGGCAAGCACAAAGCAAATGGATTAAAGTCACATCTCTAACCACTTAAAGAAAATGCAGTATCCTTCATTGCAGTCAGAATTAAAACCACAGTACATAGAGTACAATTCTGAAGCTAATATTTTAGCTAATACTGTGTTTCACAAACACATTTAAAATTTTGTTATAACAGATAAAATCTTTGAGTGTTACAAAAATCTGACTATAGTCAATAAAATGACAAGCCATTCTTCCTGATTATTGAACCAAAGGGGAGCAAATAAAAAGAGAAAAGGAGAGGACCTACTGTAAGACTGAGCCCTGGTGAATCCCACAAAGGAGCAGGGCTGAGGAGCACATACGGTCACCAAAAATTTACCTTCCAAATACAAGACTTGTTAAATATTTGTTAAATGTACATTTTAACTGTAAAACCAACATGAAGTAAAATTAGGCAGTCAACCTTTTTAGTTTTTTAATACAGTGTATTACAAACACATTTGGCATTTTATTATTACAGATAACTGTGTAAAAGCAAAGTATCATATAGTTTAGCACACAAATATTTAACTCATTAATTGCTTATCCTTTCTAATTACACTCATTTGATTCCAAACCTATTTGAGTTTCTTTCTTATGTTGAACACAAAAGATATTTTTAAGAAAACTGCAAACCGGTAACTATTGACATCCATAGTAGTATCTATCTTATAGTAAATATCTTCTTTTAAATTCAACAGAATAAAGAAACTCATAAAGGTTTGGAACCACTTCAGGGTGAATAAATTGTGTGTAAACGTTCATTTTTGGGTCAACTATCCCTTTATTCACATCTCAAAAATAAAAAATGAAACCCGAAGGGGCACACAACTGTGTCATTTGTTGCTATACCCTTCAAAATTTCATTCCAGAGCTTATGATTCTACTTTCACTAAAAGTTCTCTGAAACGCCCCAAATCTTTTTTTTACATCAGAACTCACGTCAAGATGAAACTGGACAGGTAGAAGGACGACCGAGAACACAAAGCAAACCTCTGTCATATCTTCAGATGTGAGCGACTGAGGTGAGCTTCCCTGAAGAGCTGAGTGAGATCTTTAATAACAGTGTTGAGGTGGGAACTCGAGTTAACATCGCCGTCGTGCGCTCCCCGACAGAGCGCAAAATGATAGCGCAGTTTGAAAAGTACTTATTAGCTAAACTGGGTAACAAAAGCAGTGAGAGATATAATCACATCTCGTTTGCCTGCCGACATCTCTTCACTCAGACCAGTGACAGCCCCTGGTACTCAATTAATGAGGAACTTGCTAAAGTATTTATTGAGCATCTTAAAGTGACAGCGACAATCTCAGGCGTTATATTAATACCCACTTTACAGCCGAAAGACTCTATTTGCAGGCATATTTGTCACGCATAAGTAATTTATTTCACAAAGTGTCAAATAATAACAGTTTAGTGAGAAATATTCAACAGGTCATGTGACTTTGACATTGTGGCCAATGTGAGGGTGGAGCGGCTTTATGTAGAAACACACAGCTTTTTTTAACCCATTAATCTAACATAACGTTTATCTAAGAGTCAAACCAAATCACATATTTAATATCTAAAAGTGACAGAGATAATCTTAGGCATTATATTATTATTTACTGTACTGTAGAAGGACTCTATTTGCAGGTGTATTTGTCACAATCAAGTACTTCAAAAAATTATACTTTAAATATCGATCAAAAGTGTCCGTTAAATAAGAGAAATGTCTAGCTGGTCATCAAAATGGAGGGCCACTTTTATGCACAATAATACAGTTTCTTCTAAGCTGCCATTTTGATCTGTGTGTACATTAACATCATTTATTCATATTAATCATATTATCTTTTATCTAATCTGAAGAGTCAAACTGAACCACACATTTGATATCGTGATAAAGTGACAGACAATCTTTGATTTTATATTAATAATCTACTGTCTCTTTAAATTAATTTGACATAAATATTTGTCTGGTCATGTGACCATGCTCAATGTGAGGGTGAACAAGTTTTATGCAAAAAAAAGAAGTAAAAAAAGGCTTTTTAAGCTTTAAATTTAAGATTGGCATAATTTCAAATGTCTGATTGTTTATATAACAGTCAAACTGAATCACATAATATCTTAAAGTGACAGAGAAAATCTTACACTGTAAAAAAAAAAGTTGAATCAACTTAAAATAATAAGGCAACCTATCACACACACGTTTTTGAGTAA
>CAIGQV010018201.1:11407080-11419522 GCA_903798115.1 Danio jaintianensis
AAACTTTATTCAGAGAACTTTTCATTTGTTGGCTTTTTTACAGTGTAGATGTTATATTAATACCTACAGCAATGTAGAAAGACTATTTGCAGGTGGATTTGTTATGAAAGTAATTAATTTCACAAAGTGTCAAATAATAACAGTTTATCGTGAGAAGTATTCAACAGCTCATGTGACCTCAAAATGGTGGCAAATGTGAGGGTAGATCATGCAGCTTAATGTGGAAAAATATAAATGTAACATGTATCTAATATGAAGATTCAAACTGAACCACACATTTGATATCTTGAAGTGACAGAGGCAATCTTTGATTTTATATTAATACTCTACTGTCAAAAAACAGTATATTTGCAGGCATATTTGCCACATTTAAGTCATTTAAATCACAATAAATGTGTCCTGTTTTTACTGTAAGTGTCTTAATAACATTATGAATCAGGGTAACAGGGTCATCAAGTGACAAATATTCACCTGTCGTGTCATGTGACCTCAACATGGCAACATGATGACGGTTGACCACTTACAATAATAACACTGCTTTTTCTAAACTTGCTCAAATTTAATTATTGTTTATGAATTCATCATTCATTCATATTTCAATAAATCATTCGGTCAAACTTTCTTATAAAGTGGAAGACTAAAACTCAAAACAGGACATAAGATACAAACAGAAATGCGTTAAGAAACTACAAAAAAAAATCGAATAAAAAGAAAATACATGCTTTCAGATAGGATTTACTGTACGTACAAACCCTAAAGAGGGATGGCAAAGCATTCCACAATTAATTTCACACAGTCCCCTCTAAACTTTGTGTAAGAATGTAGCAGTTCAGAAAAGTAAGGTGAAGCAAGACCATTTAGGGATGTAAAAACAAATAAAAGAATCTTGAATTGGATCCTAAAATGTACAGGCAGTCAGTGAAGTGTGGCGAGAATAGTGTAAATTTGCTCATATTTACATTTAGCAGTTAAAAGATGTGCCACAGCACAGTAACAGAGAACCCACTAAACCCCACATATAGTGAATTACAGTAATCTAGCCGAGTGGCAACAAAGGCGTAGATTACTGTCTCAAAGTTTTGCCTAGAAAGAAATGGCCTTATTTTGGCCAGCTGCCTTAGTAGGAAAAAAAAACTTGATTTAATGACTGCCAAGATCTGACTATTGAGCTTAAGGTCAGAGTCAATTTTCACCCCTAAGTTAGTGATGGTTGGCTTGATGTGCTAAGCCGAGGCACCCAAATCGATCAGCAGGGTCCCAGGGGTGCCACCAAAGACTCACTTCTATCTTTCTTTCATTAAAACGTACAAAATTAAGAGCCATCCAAGACTTTATATCATTAAGACAGTGAAGCAGTCGGACTGTTTCACCCATTCTGAGTGTTAAATATATCTGACTATTGTCAATGAAATGGCAAGACATTTTTTTTTTGATTATTGAACTAGCGGAAAGCAAATAAAGAGAGAAAACGAGAGGACCTAAGATTGAGCCCTGTGGTATTCCACAAAAAAGCAGGGCAGAGGAGGACATAGATTCACCAACTAACACAAAATACTAACACTGTTTAATAATTGTTTAATAAAGGTCCCATGAAGTGCTTTGAAATGTGCATTTTTTATTCGATGTTTGACGTAATCTGAACTGAAGGGCGAGACATAGATTAGCTCCTTCCCTTTTTAAACAACAGCCAATAGCGTTTTGTTTTATCACTGCTATGCCAGTGAGAGTGGTTGAGCTCAAGCGCATCAAATGAAAAGAAAACGAGAAGTGTCTTGAAGGGGGCGGGGCATGTCAGATACTAGAGAGCATTAACATGTTTATATCGATTTTATATCTTCGAAACGAGAATTTTGTCATTGTTTTGTACCACTCTAGCTTATAGATATCCTTGAAGACTAACATACTGATACTTACATCTAAAAAAAAACAACATTATTTTAATTTGACTGGACCTTTAAATGTACAATTTAAATATAAGTTTAAAATTTAACTTTTTAATCACAAAATTTACATTTTACAGTGGCAGTGGTAATTGTGGTGTTGGCCAACTTTGAGATTACAAGACTAGCTGAGTACTTCTCACATGACAACCCGATTATTACTAAACCCTTTTAATTAGGAAGAAAATTAAGTTGAAATATATGCCTGACAAATAGAGTGCTATATAGTAGGCATCAATATAAAGTTTAAGATTGTTGCTATAGATGTTAAATATTGGATGCCTAATGTACAGCAGAAACACTGTGTTCAGGCATATTTGTCACTATATTATTTACATTATATTTCATGAACAAAACGTCATTAACGTTATCACGTCTTCCTTGATAATATTAGTCAATTCAATCCTTTACAGATATTGAATTGATTTCAATAATGCATTGAACTAATGCAAGTTTTGAAATGAACATTAACAATTATTCATGCTTTTGTTTGTTTGTTTTGAAAAACTGTTTGTTTTCTAATGTTAACAAATTAGTTGTATTCAAACTTTTTTTAAATCACACTACCAAGAGAGTAACTCACAATTAGTGCACTGATGCCATTTTTTTCATGTAAATAGTATGTTTAACAGTCTTGTTTTATGAGTTAAATAAGATGCTTTCTTCTGATTCCCCCCAAATTATTAGCGATCGCTCTCTTTATTTTTACAAACAACATGCACGATGAGTTGTAATAGATTTTTATAAGACCAGATACCATCATTTAATCCTGTACGTCTGCTATCAGTCATCTTGTGAATGCTTATGCAAAATGTCTGCCGTGTCTCGAGGGCGAAGAATGAGACAGAGAAAACATTGCTGCCGTACAAACCACTCGTTTATCATCTAAAAACACAGCTTATTGTTGTTTTTATTGCTGTGTTCCACTACAGAAGCTAATAAGACCTGCACATCAAGGAAATTAACAGTTGTGGCCTGGATTTTAATTATGCCAGAGGGAAACAAGTGATTTAGAGAACAGAGGAAGCCTATTTTGTTCCATTTGTTTTCAGATTAGTTTAGATTTGTTTTGCTTTTTTCCTACAACAAAAAGTAGTCCGATTCGCATTAGACTTTGTGTTCTGTGCCTCAAATAAGGATATCTCGCCATTTCAAAGGAGGGATCAGCACTAAAAAGAGCTTAAATGGTTAAAAAAAACAGATAACACCTCTTGACAATGTCAGAAGAGTCGGAATGAATCATATGAATGAGGAGAATCAGCACAGAGATCAGACAGGGGTAAGGGTTGAGCTAGGAGTCACGTCGATCCTAAACGAATTAGGGACTGTTTAGTAAAATATTTTCAAGGAGTTAACATTTGGATAACGGCTCCCAGAGAATAAGGCCATGGCTGTTATTCCCTCCCTAAGTGGATTTGAACACATGCCACGTAATTTATGGCCACAAAATAATTGCTAAAATTGGAGGGAAAAAAGGAAGGTAGAAAAGGACACTCCTTAAAGGTCTGTGTGAGTTTGAGAGGTGGCAATATTTACAAAAAAAAATTGACAAGAAACAAAATAAGTTTTTTTTTAATTTACAAATCTATGGTCTAAAAAGCTTGATACTACAAAAAAAATTGAATATTGAACCGATTTCACAGTGTTTCTAGGTCATTAATTAAATAAGCTCATTTGAAAATGATTCAACGTTTTCCACAAACTGTTATGATGAAACGTTAACTGCTGATAATTAATTAAACAAACTATATTGCAAATAAGCACTAATTAAATAAGCAAATTTGAAAAAAATAATAATAATAATAATACAACCTGCTATGCTGAAATGTTAATTTGTGATAAAAAAAAAAAATGTAGCAATTTTATTTAATGCAAAATAAACTGGCTAATATGCTTAATTAAAAAAAGATTAATAATTAATCAATTATATTTAATTATTTTGGGACAATTATTGTAATACTTGCACCAAAATGGAACGATTATTTACAATAATTATTTTAATACTTTAATATTTTGTAATTTCATTTTAATCAAGCTGGAATACTGAAATATGTAGTACGTTTTTAACAAATCAAAAATGTTTCATTAAAAAGATAAACTGTATTAAATTTACTAATGTAATATAAATTAGACTGGTTAATGTGCATAATTTAAATTAATGTAATGATAGACAGACAGACAGACAGACAGACAGACAGACAGACAGACAGACAGACAGACAGATAGATAGATAGATAGATAGATAGATAGACAGAGTTATAATTAAGCTAAATATTAAAAAGAAGACTCCAAAAATAAAATATTTAAAATATTTAATACAGAAAAGTAGAATAATACCTAAAACATTGCTAAATATATACTGCTTGTACTAATATCTAATATATATATATTTCATATAAACCGATATGCACCAATGAACATCCAGACGCTAAGCCCTCCATATCCACATATCTCTCTCTCTCTCATTACAGGTCACGTAATTCAATGATCACCTGAGATCACCTGCTGGTCATGAATCTCAGCCAGTGGTGTAACATGAAAAATTGTATTAATATACGAAACTTATTATACAGTCCGAAACAGTACACTGATAAATGGGATGGTTGTGGGCTGACAATGATTGTGTTTAATCCAACGCCCGGATATTTTTTTTTTCCCTTTTTCTTTCTTCTTCTCTTTAGTTCACTGCTTAAGTGTACAGAAAATAACTCAAAAAAGGAGAAGAACAAAGAAAAAACACACACACATATATATATATATATATATATATATATATATACACACACACACACACACACACACACACACACACACACACACACACACACACACACACACACACACACACACACACAATTTACCACTATGTCCTAAGGTCAATGCAGTAGTCATAGCAGCAGTTACCATGGTCACACTTCTTTTTTTTCTAGGTGGAAAGAAGAGAGAGAAAGAAAGAAAAAGAAAGGAAGGATTAAATATTCCCGCTCCATGCTCTGTAGATACTAATTGCACCCTGCAACACAAGTGCAGTAAATAATGAAATTTTAATTTCTGCTCTCTAGATTGCCATCCCCTCATGTGTAGAGTCATGTTTCAAAGAAATTTATTATAGCCCAAGGAGTGCAAGCAGTGAAAGGGGGGGTGAGTCCACATGTAGTGTGTGTATGTGTATGTGTGTGTGTGTGTGTGTGTGTGTGTGCGTGCGTGTTTGTATGTTTGTAATTGCAGGGTGTGCGAGTTAACCGTGGTCGTGTAAGCCTATTATAGGTGTTCCCGTGTGTCCACTCGAATGTGCGCGCTTCTGAGCATATGTGTGTGCTAGTGCACTTGAGAAAAAAAAAATATATATATATATATTTATATATAAAAAGAGACAGGCTAAAATCCATGAGGTTTGCTTTGAAAAGATGGCAGGCCATTCAGATAATGTATCGTAACTAATGTGTCCCTGTTAAGGATGACTGGGCCGAGCAGGCTTGAGTTCTGGCACATTCCGCTGGATTTCGGCAGGCGCTTCACAGTCACGCTGGGCTGAGGCGAATCACAGCGCCACGATTCACCGCAGCTCCATTTCTCACACACAACTGATGCGGCTGACGCACGGAGAGTGAAGTTTGGAGGACTGAATAGATAAAGAGAGGAATGTGGTGGAGGAAAAAAGAAGGGAAATGTGAGACATAAAAAGAAACATGGATCATTTTAAGGAAGATTCTTCACAAAAAAATGCTACAATCTGACATGAATCAGGGAAATTCATCTTCATCTTTAGGAAATGTAGTCCATAATTAGGGTTATTATAAAAGCAACATAATTTGTTGTTACTTAAAGTTAACAAAATAACTTTTATTTTAGTTAGTTTTTCTAAGAAATACAAAAACTCTCATTGGGGCGGTACCTTTTTAAAAGGTATGCATTTGTACCTAAAGGTCTTGATACCTTAAAGGTATGAAAAGGCTTAAAGTGAAATGTTAGATATTTTTCAAATATTTCCCTAGTGGTGTTTAACAGAGCAAGGGGGAACAAATCTTAAAAACAAAAAAACTAAATAATAATAAAATAGTTACTGAAATAATATATATATAACATAGGGTTAAATGCAAAGGCCAAACAATTTGTATACTTAATGTATGAATATGTAAGGTCTGAATGTCACTGCATAAGTTCAAATTTTTATTTAAGTTGGTCTTCTTAAAATCTTTAAAATAAATAAATAAATAAGTTACTGAAATGATATACAAATGACATGGGGTTAAATGTAGAGGCCAAACTAAAATTGTATACTTAAGATACATTTAAATATTGTATGAATATTTGATGTCTGAAAGTCACGACATAGGTTCAAAATAATCATTTTTATATCTTTAAGCTTAAATATTTAAAATAGCTTTGTTTTGTATGTGTGTTTGCTTGTTTGTTGCAGATTCTAAAAAAAAAAACTATCTTTTAAATAAGGACATCATGTGCCATGACATCTTTATTAAATATACCCAAATACAGTGGCCAAAAATCATTTGAGTAATTAAGTTACACTTAAATATTTAACAAATGCATGAGACACTGTTTTAGACATAAAACATCAAACCCTCAACAGGGGAAATTAAACTATTGCTAAAAGTGATATACAACGTACATATGCAGTAAGTCACAGCGTGTTCCAGAAGATAAAAAAATCTTATAAGCTGTAAAACACAGTATTTCAGACTCTCATTTATGTACTGCATTTTTCTGTTATTCTTTTCAGACATGAGTTGTACAAAGACACAGTTGAAAAGTGTTATTAGTTTGGATTACGTTATGTAACTGGCACCAGATTTAAGTTTGAGGGGTGTGTTGGATCACACACACACACACAAAAAAACGTCACCTTCAAGATTAAAACCAGTCTACGGCTTTTTTGTGGCTTATTTGCGGTTACTTCCCTTTTGTTTCACTTGATTGTGTGCGGAATAATAACCAATGTGCCCCGTGGCCGATCTTCCCTTTTCTCTCCTTTCATCTGCTTTTGTGTCCCTGCAACATTTTTACAAGCAACTACCATTCATCTCCATCTAACAGCCAACCAAATAAAATAAATCACAAATTTCCTCAAATATAACAATATTTGTATTGGGGGGTTTATAATTAATGAGCCCAGCTGCACTAATTAAAACCCATCTGAGCTCCATTCATCTTGGTCAATGCGGCTGATCGTTTTTCAGGCTGGGCACCACGCCTTTCTCCGGGCCGCCTCGTCCTTGGACTCATTTTTCAGGTGATTTGAAAACTATTGTTGGTTTATTGGTGCAGAGGAAGAAAAAAAAATGCCCGGCACGCAATTAATAACCAACAAACAAATGAGCGTCATCATGTGAATTAACTGTTGTTTTCCGCTGTTTACTATAATACAGATGCTGAATGTAGACGTGGCCTAAAATTAATGGTATCCAACAGCCTTATAATTGGCACGGAGCCATTAAAAGCTAATCTGTCATCAGGAGGAAAATAAACTATAAAGAAGTATTGGAAGCGATAAGTCATTTTTAGTAGCTAAATGCGCCTTTGATTTGAGACGACAGGTTTTACTGCAGTTCAGATGCTGTTTTACACTCACAAGACTTGATGTGGAAAAGTGGAAAACAATGTTAATGTTGTTCTTATTGAGTATATTGAAACCTTAAAAAGGTGGCGCAGTGGGTAGCACGTTCGCCTCACAGCAAGAAGGTCGCTGGTTCGAGCCTCGGCTGGGTCAGTTGGCATTTCTGTGTGGAGTTTGCATGTTCTCCCCGTGTTCACGTGGGTTTCCTCCGGGTGCTCCGGTTTCCCCCACAAGTCCAAAGACATGCGGTATAGGTGAATTGGGTAAGCTAAAATTGTCTGTAGTGTATGTGTGTGAATGAGTGTGTATGAATGTTTCCCAGTGATGGTTTGCAGCTGGAAGGGCATCCGCTGCATAAAACATATGCTGGATAAGTTGGCGGTTCATCCCGCTGTGGCGACCCCAGATTAATAAAGGGACTAAGCCGAAAAGAAAATGAATGAATGAATGAAACCTTAAAAAACTGCTAACACACACGTATCTGCACACATAACATTGTTTCAAGATAACTCATAACATTGTTGATAAAAGACACTTTATTAAACTGCAGTTAAACTTTCAACATTAAAAGCTCAACTACAAAAGTTTAACATCAAACATTTACTATTCAAATATGAAGATATGTCAAAACAGGTGTGTGCGTTAGGTCAGGGGCTTGCAAACTGGGATCAGGGGACCCCAAGGGGATGCAAAGGAATGCTAGCAGGTCTTGTGGAAATGTTTGAAGAAAAATAAGCATAAAATAAAATAAAAATAAAAAATACATTTGAAAAAATATATTAATAATTTAAATGAATAAATAAAGGCACAGTAGTATAAAAGAAACAAGCAAAAATATGGAAATTGGTAAATTAATACTTAATTTAATTAATGATTTTCAATTTATCTGGCAAAATAAGTTTAAAAAAAAAAGTTATTAAAACAATTTTGTTTAAAAAAATCTTCCATTAAACTTAATTTTCACAATTTTACAGCAGGGTTAATAATTTTGTCAACTAATATATATATATATATATATATGACCAAAATTCTGTACATTTGACACTGTATATAAGATTGCAAGAAGAATTGATGTAATTTACAGGTATTTTATACACACGTTACCTAAAATACACAAATCGTGATATGCATTCCTATTATACATGCATTTGACATCAATTACAACATGGCTCTGATTGAATGAACTGTATGCTAGAAAAGCAGTGATGTCACTGAATCCTGCTGGCCTGTAACAGACAAGACAAGCCAGCACCAGGGGAAGGTCTCAGTGTCAGCACAGAATCTTCAATGAGCTCCTGTTTCCACTCACCCACAGCAGGACAAGCCTCTCAAAAGTAGGACATCAGAGGGATAAAAAAAGAAAAACATACTCGCGCATAAGTGCTAATTCATAAAACCTGATGCTTTTTTCCTCCGGTCTTGCAATGTGTTTCAAAATAATGAATGAGATTGTGTGTAAGTGGAACAAACTAATTTTTCCCTCTCCTTTTTTTAAAAACTTTGCTTTAATGAATAAACAGATGTGCAAAATATCTGGTTTTCTAACTGCATTTTCTAGTTGGTGATGTGTAGCTGGTTTATCTGTGTAGTTAAAGGATTAGTTCACCCAAAAAATAAAATTACCTCCATAATTTGCTCACCCTCGAGGCATTTGAAGTATATGACTTTCTCTTTTCAGATGACATGGAAGTTTTGGGAACAGATGCGTCTCATAGGAAATAATTACCACACAGTTTACTACAGAAGTCAATGGTGAACAAGTAAACTAGTTGGCTAAGCATTACTGTATAATGTTATACAGTATATTACTCTTACTGTACGTTCACACCAGACGCGGATGAAGCGGCAAGCGTGAGTGATTTACATGTTAATCAATGCATAAACACGATCAGACATCCTGCGGCACTATTTGCACGAATAGTTTTACATCCCATGAATAAATGAAAAAATAAACTACATTCATTATTCATTAAGAAAAAAGGTTATTTTAAACTGTAATATTATTTCATAATTGTACTTTTTCTTTGTGTATTTTCGTTCAAATAAATGCAGCCTTGGTGAGCAGAATAGGCTTCTTCTTAAAACCATACACAATCTTATTGACCAATAGTGTATACACCAGTTTTTTGGCCCTTTTAGAAAATAAACTTAATAAAACTAACCTTTTGTCTCTCACATTGATATTTAACTGAATATATATATATGCACCGTCTGAAAATTCTCAAATATCAACACAGGCTCATTTATAATACTGTATGTGCTTTAGTGCAATTTTTTGTGTAATCAAAAAAAACACCCAGGCATAAACATACTTTTGTTTGCAGTTTGTAGGTAAAATGAACACTACAGGGCAGTAAGACGGCAACAACTTTCGATTCCTTTTCACAATAATGATATTTACCTGGACATATTATTGACGATAAATGATTTTTTTCGTACGTTTTTTGTACAACCCCAAATAAAAATCACAAAACACCTTAATGATGTCTATGATTTGTAATCGGATATGTTTGCCTCACCTTTCTATCTCCATATGGACAACTTTTCCAGTTTGGTCAGTTTGCTCGGTAGCTCACTTTGTTGTGAATCAAATCCGGTAAAGCTGGGACATTAAACGTTTAAAAGCTATGTGAAATCAAGGTAAAAGGTGTGATCGCAGTACATTTTTCTTTTTGCATTTTACATTTTACATTTACAGTTTACATTTTTACATTTGCTTTTGAAAACACTATTGGTTGGGTTTAGGGAAGGGTTTAGATCAGTGGTTTGCTAGTCTAGGAAACCTTATGACAAGTCCTGCCTTCTTGTGGGCGTGTGCAAGAATCTGAAACAAACAAACAAAATGTACCCTAAGTAACGTACTTCAGATTTGCAAAAATGTAGACAGCGCCCTCTACTGGATTTATCATCTAAAATATGCAATGAAACGTACCCAGAGCAATATAAAATGTTATGTTGCGCAAAAAATATAGACTGAGCACATATTTCCAATGAGTCTGGGCTGTCAAATATTGTTTATTAACTGTTTTATGTAACAACATTGTTTAGTTAGTAATTTTCACTTGAGCTAGTTTGTGTAGTTTACCATCAAGCAAAATCTGTTGATTCTAACAAAAAACAGTGTTTGAAAACCAAAAGAAAAACATATAGACAAATAAACAAAAGTTTATTTGTGTGTTTACAAGCAGGCAAAAACTGTTGATTTTAACAAAAAAAGGCTTTAATATTTGAAAGCCAAAAGAAAAACATATAAACAAATAAACAAAAGTTTATTTGTGTAGTTTACCAGCAAGCAAAAACAAAAAGTCTTAAATATTTAAAAGCAAAAAAAAAAAAAAAGTATAATATCCGCTGGTTCAGTGTACATTTAGCTTCATACTAGGACAACATAGCAGAGCATTTGCTGTACCATCCAAACTTTCAAAGGTCCTGTGAAGTGTTTTAAAATGCACATTTTTGACTTAATCTCAACTGAAAGAAAGACAGGGCAGGACATATAGTAGCTCCTCCCCCTTAAAAAAAAAAAAAAGCCAATAGTGTTTTGTTTTTATCACAGCTCTGCCAGTGAAAGTTGTTAATGTCAAACACATCAAATGAAAAGCATCTTGAAGGGGGTGGGGCATGTCTGCTACTAGAGAACATTTGATTGGTCAGAAGATTTGATGGGAAACTGAAGCATGAGGCGATGTCCAAAAAATCATTTATCCATTTAGGCATAAGTGACGTAAGTTCTGAATGTTTATAGCGTCTCAATGTGAATTTTGTCACTGTTTTGGAGCACACTAGATTGCACACTCATACTAATATCTAAAAATATCTAAAAATATCTAAAAATTTCACGAGACCTTTAATTTCACTTCAATGTATAAAAAATAAAAAATATTTAATGTTTGATGTAACTAGTTAATATAATGCACTTGCGATAGTTCATATAAGCAAGCATGTCCCTATAGTTAACCCAGCAAGTAAAAACTGCTGATTCCAACAACAGTTTCTTAACGAGTATAAGAAAACAAACCAAAAATAATAAATCAACCAAAATTGGTTTGATATTGTATAACTTTGCTGACTCAGAAGAACATCGGGTGGTTCAGTGAGTGTTTAGCCTCACGCTAGAACAACGGACCATCCAAACTCTTAACTACCTTAAAGACGCACTGGAGGCAGGAGACACAGTTAACGCTGGGGGAGAATTAATCTCAGCCTGTGTGATATATGAGTCGCTGCATAAACGCCCAGCGCTTTGTTCGTGGTGTTTATCGAGAGCAGGCTCATTTAATGGCGCTCAATCTAGCGACGACATTCTCTCTTACAATCTCTTTCTCAGATAGCATTACACTAGTGTGCTTGGGTCTCAATAGGATGTTTAATTATGTTTTAATTAGTGTGTTAGAACATGTTCGCAAAAGTCTGATAGCTTATGCAAATGACTTTCAAAGGATGTCAATGATTTTGGGGTGGGGGGGGGGATATAAGGATGTGCACACACTTAAGTACACACTTTTGGACCTGTTTGAAAATAAACTTACTGTAAATAAAACAGGCTTTACTTTGACGCTAATGTCTAATGAATGAAAGCATTATGTAAGAATTAATTATTTTTTTTTTGCAATGCACCAAGAATATGGAATTTCTGTCACATCTCAGATGCATTGCGCTGTGTTTTTAAATGTAGCTAAATTGTTTGAAAGATTTTTTGCAATAAAACTGCTGATTCGGTTTTTAGGCCTAATTTAATAGCTATACCTATAATTAAATATTACGTTCACAATCACAATTTTTAACAGTTCTACAAAATTACAAGTAAATGACACTTTAATCAGTTAATATATTGGTAAAAATAATGTTTATGATAAAACAAGCTTTGTAAGTAACATGTATCTCTTTATGCAATTGCAAATAAATGTTTAGAAGATGAAAACATATA
>CAIGQV010018201.1:11423544-11447580 GCA_903798115.1 Danio jaintianensis
CAAACAACAACATAAGGGATGTCAAAACAAAGTTAAAGATAAAGATCGGATTGCATTTTTTAGAAAATAAGTTTTATTAATGTTTTTTGTATGTGTTTTGTGCATTTGTTACAGTATTTCCTATAATATTTAAGCTTTTGGATAACGTTGTATTTCTTTTAGTTTGGAAACAGTTTTTAACTTGTTTTAAACATTTTTTTCAATATTATTAGCAGCCTTATTTATTTATTTATTTTGATTGGCTACAAAAAAAAAAACACTGCTGTCCAATGACTTGCCTAATTAATCTAACTCACCTAAATAACCCTTAAAATTTCACTTTAAGCTGAATACTATCAATGCAAAGACAATGCAAAGTAATTAGTTATTAGAAATGAGTTTTTAAAACTTTTAGGTTTAAAATATGTGTTGAAAAGTACACTTTATTAAACATCTTATAGGAAATGTTTGAAAAAGAATTGAATAGGCTAATATTATATATATTATATTATACTAATACTACACTTATACTAAAATACACACACATACCGCATTTCTCGGTTTCTACTCTGAAAAAAAATAAAACATCACAACTTAAGTTCGATTACTGTGGTAAACCTTTAAGTCCCTGCACGTTTACTCATTTAAGTATTTCCACCTGTCTGCACATTCCGCTGTGACATTTCAGGCGACGCGCATTTGATATGTATCGGGGGCACGGACTCGTTGTGTTATTTGTAAAATATACAGACGCTGCTCTTTCGAAGTTTCTCAGATTGTTCTTCTTTTGGAATACGTGATGGGATGAAACAAAGAGGGTGAAAGATCACATTAATAATTAACGATTCGCTCATAACCACAGGGCTGTTATGAAAACATGCTCCTCAGCTTTTTGCATATTATTGCTCCTAAATTCTGCAACTTGACTAATTTTCTTCGCTCCTTCTCTCTTTCTTCATCCCCCAGTCCCAGCCTTCATATTTTTTTTTTTTTTTTTACCCAAACACACAGAGAAACCAAAGGCCTCTTCTTTTAAATTACAAACATCCGGCATGTAAATGAGCCGGGCTTGCAGGGGAAGAACTTGTGGGCTCAGCGCTTTAATTTAGTTAATTATATTCGCAGAGTTTGCAGTCGTTTGAGCGCGAGCTAGCTGATGAGAGCGAGTGATCGCCCCTCTCTTTCTTTTCAGCGCTCAGACTCTTGTAATCAAGGCCATTAAGCTTTAAAAGAGACTTTTAGAAGTGAAGCTGAAATCAACTCCTTCAGGAGCTCCGGGCCAGCCGTGCGTTTCTCCCATACCATGTTTACGCTGCCCTGCTTTTACTTCCTCGTTTCAAGTCGCTGTTTTTCAAATAAAGCGGTGACAGGCTGAAAAGAAAAAAAAAATCTAACAGAAAAGCTGAACGTCTGTGTGCACGTGTTAAAAGTTTGCTATCGAAAAACAGAAAGTTGAGCAAAAGTGAATCAGATGCTGATATCATACGCTCAAAAACATTTTTGCTGCTTGTTCAAACTACATATTTAAAATGAGCACAACAACATCAAACAACACCATTTTTGAGCTTTTCAGAGACAAATTAATTGTTTTGTGTCCAATCAACTTAAAATTGTCAAAAAGCATAAAGTTAACTTAATCGATTTGCGTTGAGATGAGATGAACGATTGTGTGTAACCCAGCATTTCTTACAGTGTAATCATAATTTCTTTATTAAAATAAAAAAGTTATATGGTAGTACTACTTTCAGAAAACTCTGACATCCCCTTCGAGAATTTGTAAAAACCTTCCAGCTTAAACCTGTTTTTTGTAATAGAGTCTCCCCTCAACCTCCATCTCCATTTTTGTTTTAGATACAAACAGCATGATTTTAGTTTTTTTATTTGATTTAAATTCTATTTGTTTATTTTTTTAGTAGTAGTTTTCCTTACTGTTATTATTTTATTTATTCATTTATCTTTAGTTATTTGGGCGGCACGGTGGCTCAGTGGTTAGCACTGTCTGTGCTGGGTCAGTTGGCATTTCTGTTCTCCCTGTGCTTGCGTGGGTTTCCTCCGGGTGCTCCAGTTTCCCCCACAGTCCAAACACCTGCGGTATAGGTGAACTGAATGAACTAAATTGGCCATAGTGTATGAGTGTGTGTGTGTGTGAATGAGTGTGTATGGGTGTTTCCCAATACTGGGTTGCGGCTGGAAGGGCATCCGCTGCATAAAACATATTCCAGAATAGTTGGTGGTTCATTGCACTGTGGTGACCTCTGAAATAGAGCCTAAGCCGAAGGAAAATGAATAAATATTTATTTTATTTTATTTAGATTTAAATTCTATATACTTATTTATTTTTATTAGTAATTTTCTTTACTGTTATTATTTCATTTATTTTTAGTTATTTATCATGATTTTAAAGTATGTTATCTGTTGTGTTAAACATATTCAAATCTTGTTTGTTGTTGTTTTTATGTGTTCTTGGAGTTCTTGTTTTCTTTTGTACTGCATTCTAAAAATGTCTAAAGACAACATAAAAAAAGAAGTGTGGTTGAAAGCCTTCTTGTAACTCAAATCCTACAGCATCGTGCTAGCAACGGCAAGGTTATAAGTTCGATCCCAGAGGAGAACAAGATTTTTTTAAATGTGTACCTATCTACCAAATGTGTAAATGTGAAATAATTAAATAGAAAGCTAAATAAATGACAAAAGCATAGTGAATGGTTTTCTAAGGCACCTTTTAATTGGATATCCTAATGCAATTCAAATACATAAAAACATGCAAATATTTTTTAGGCACTTAGAAATGCATTATAGAAATGTACACGTATAAATTATGAGCCCCCCTGTGAAATTTTGATTCAAACATTTACAAAGTGATGTTTAACAGAGCAAGGACTATTTCACAGTATTTCCTATAGTATTTTTGTTCTAGAGAAAGTCATTTATTTTAGTTTGGCTGGAATAAAAGCAGTTTTAAAAAAAATGTTAAACACTTTTTAAGATCAATATTATTAGCCTCCCTTATTTATTTTTCTATTGGCTACAGTACAAGCCACTGTTATCCATTAACTTAGATTACCTAATTAATCTAACTTGGTTTAACCTAATAATGTAGTTATTTATTTTATATTGTACTTTGGGCTGAATACTAGTATTCTGCACACACCCACACACACACACACACACACAAATGAACACAAAGCTGAACGTCTGTAATGAACGCATAAAAGATTGTTACCAGAAAAAAAAGATTTTTGTGTATTGTATTGTGAGTAAAAGTGAATCGGATACTGTCATAATCACATAATCACATCAATAATGATGTTTCTCCATAGACAAAAAAAGTGGTGTGGTTAACAAAAAAATAGAGTGAAAAGCCTTCCTGTATCTCAAATTGTAGAATACTGTGGTAGCAACTACCATGGTTATGCGTTCAGTCCAAAGAGAAAACAAGAACTGATTAAAAATGTACATTCAGTACAATGTAAATTTAGATTTCAAGTGTAAAAAAATCATAAATGTGACAGAAACCTAAAAATGAAAAGCATCAACAATTACAAAAAGCACAGTTAAAAGTTCCTAACACACTGTTTAATGTGATCTCCAAAAAATGAAACCCTATTTAACCCTTTCGACATAAACAAAAAACACATCCCGGGACTTAAACTGTATTAAAAATGTATTACTCATATTTCACACTACACCAAAAAACAATCTGAGAGAAAACTGTTCATCTGCATGTACATGTAAAAGTTTGCTATCAAACAAAAAAAGTTGTTTTGTTGTGAGCAAAAGTGAACTGGATGCTGATGTCATCATCATAACAGCGTTACTTCATAACAACAACAACAACAAAAAAGTGTGTTGGTACAAATGACATGTCCGGCACTCCACAGGCTGCAGTGTGTCACGCTCTTGGCCTTGGACATGGTGCCCTGTTTTCTCTGATGTCACCTGTGATTTGTGACATCTTGCATGACAGGTGTGTTTGTGCAGTGAAGACACTGACCTGAGCGCAGTGGATGTCACCGTCACCCCCTAGAGCTTCTCACTGCTGCTCATCTGTCCTCGCCGTTGTTGTACAAATAAACGCTGCGCAAGTGATATCCTTTATCTGAGGAAAAATAAGCAAAGATCAAGTCAAAGCATGACAAAAATCATTTGTTAAAGATCAAAACAGACTCAAGGGCAATTTGCATTAAATGTCCTGCTAATGTTATTCTAAACTGCTATTTTGTTTGTTAAGTTTAAAAAGCTTTAATTATTATTTTTTAAATGCTTAATTTATTTAGCTTTTTATGTCCATCAATAAATCCTGGGAGAAAAGCCTAAAAGCTTTCATAAAATATTAAGCAGCACGACCGTTTTTAAAATTGGTCAAATGCTTCTTGAGGCACAAATCAGCATATTAAAATGATTTCTGAAGGATCATCCCTGAATACCTGAGGTAATCTTGAAAATTCAGCTTTGTCATGACAGAAAAAAATGACATTTTTAAAAACAACTTTTAAAAAGCTGAAAATTATTTAGATAAATTGTAATGATATTTCCTTAAATTATTATTTTTATATTATTTAAAAATATATATTTTGTAAACACGGAGCATATTTTTAAAAGCATATTAAAAGCAGGTAAAGAATCTACTACAATGTTTCAAGAACTTTTGTAAAAAGTCTAACAAATCAATCTAATAAATAAATAAATAAAAATAAATAAAGATAAATAAAACTAAATAAATCTGAACTGCCCTTCTCAAAATTAAAGAATAACTGATCATGCTAAATTTTATTTATTAATTTTTTTTGCTACAAGGATACACTAAAAAAATGACTTTTGCTGCTTGTTTAAACAGCTTAAAATGAGTTGAAAACACAATTCCTACGGTTTTTTTGGGGACAACTTAATTGTTTTATGTTCAATCTACTTAAATTTGTAAAAACTATTAAGTTAACTTAATCGATTTGTGTTGGGACAACATAAAGGAATTGTTTGGAACCCAGCATTTTTACACTGTAGTGTAAAGAGATCTTTTTTTTTTATATAAACTATTGTATGACCCTTTATGTCCTATAAATCATGGTACAGTTTAAAGTATGACGGTCATTATTTTTTGGCTTAGAAAACAAAATAAACAAGACACATTCTAATGTGTATGTAATAATACAAAATGCACAGCCAAACCAGTGTTTTGATTCTCGAAAGTTAACATTGTGCATTCCCATACATTTTTAACCAAAAATAAATTGTCGTACACATGTCGCAAGTCATCTTTTTGATCTGCCGTGTTGCATCCTTGAGGTACTGCCTTGTATTTTGTACCCACCACGTTCGTTTAGGCTGTTTTTGAAGGGTGTATTAGTTCAAAAGGCTTATTTTTCTAATGTGAAAATGGAACTAATGATGTGTGGGGGTCTTTTGACTATTACTTATGAAAACAGCGCAGAGTCTATTCCACTGTTATTATTTGGTCAGTCAAAGGGACCTCGCAAAATTGCACCAAATTATGTCCAATTAAGACAAGGCCGACGCTGTCAATCAAACGCAAATTTTCCGCCATCATTACACAGTTATGGAGACGCTGCACTTTCTCACTCAAGCTCCTTTCTTCTTTGAGGGGAAGAGAGGGCGAATATGATCCTGTGTACCAGATGTGTCACAATGGAAAAGACTTGTATTTCCATCTCTCTCTCTCTCTTTCTTTCTTTCTTTCTTTCTTTCTTTCTTTCTTTCTCTCTCTCACTGACAAGATGTGTTACCTGCTGGCTTTCACGGCATTCCTTCCCAGTGTGGGCCGAAGTGTACCAAACCCAGCGGCAGGTCAGCGGTGAACATGCGCTTCTCCCCTCCAAAAGCCGCGCGATGAAATTTGGCAATGAATGTCACAGCGGAGCAAAACAGCTGTTGTCTTCACGACAAGCCAAACCCATTCTGTCTTTTTGAATTATGATAATGCAAAACAGTGTCACCCAAATCACCGGGGACGAGTCTCTATCTCTCTCTCTCTCTCCTCCCATCCAATGCGTGGAGACTCCCTCCTATGTAATCATTTCTTTCCAGCGTCTCTCTCTCTGACAAAAACGTCAGTGGTTCGACTAAAAATACCAGGTGAGAGGGGGGAACCAGAATCAAGTGAGAGAAAGAGAAAGGATGGCATGATAAACCAGCATCTGTGACATGGCCTCTTCTGTAATCTGTCTCCTCTCCTATAACAGCATATGTTTCCGATCGCTGTCCCGCATCTCCAGTCTCTGCTCGAGCCCTCCCAGTGTACAGCTCATGCCGGCAGAGTTATCAATCATCTGTGCACACAAATTCACCAGTTTGACACATTTGTACTGTTTCACTGTGAAACGTGTTTCTGAATCACTAAATACTAGGGTTAATGATAATGTTATTTCAGCACAAAAGGTCATTATGTTTGTTTCCCGTATTGTCAAATGGCAACCAAATGATGTGTGGTAAAAATTAGGCAGGATTCATATCCATACTATTGCTATAGGCATGACGCAATAGTATAGAGTTAATGCCAACAGTTCAATAAACAAGAAAATAACAATATTTGACATTTTAGACAAGATATTTCCAGTTAGTTTGTCCGCAGTTGTTCACAGATGCCAATGGAAAAAGTTCCAGAAAAGACTGCATGCAGCAAGATGAACAACATATTATCGGTTGAGTGAATAATTCAATTATTTACAAAGGAATTGTAGTTACATGTTCCTAAACTGCTAATGGAGTTCAATGGAACTTGCCACCATAGTTTTAGTAGGCCAACAATGCTTTTAAGAAACACGCCACTGTTTTGCAAGCTGACGCAAACTGTTTTTTCATGAGGGAAGGTAACTTTTTTACATATTTTCAGAAATCTGGCCAATTTGTAAGAATTCACACAATTTCGTTTGTATGAAAATGTAGGTTTTTTAGAAGGAGGCGTGACCCCAAAGCCCACCCTTAAATCTAACCTTCTAAATTAATACAAATTAGTTACAAAATCCAAAAGTTATGAATTGGCAAGAGATTGTGTTTGTTTCGCTCCTCAATGAATCAATAATTTGAACAAATCGACTGATGAATTAAATTAGTAAAAAGGCAAGTTATGAGTTACATGAGTAAATAAACCCTCTGACAGTCAAAAAACGTCATTTGAACAAGAAAATAACAATAATTTACATTTTAGACAAGATATTTTAATGTGTCCACAGTTTTTTTTACAGATGCCAATGGAAATAGTTCCAGAGAAGATTGCATGCAGCAAGATGAACAACATATTAGTGGTGAATCGGTTGAGTGAATAATTCAATAATTCACAAAGGTATTGAAGTTAGATGTTCCTAAACTGCCAATGGAGTTCAATGGAACTTGCCACTATAGTTGGCCAACAATGCTTTTAAGAATCACGCCACTGTTTTACAAGCCCCATCTCATGAGGGAACATACTGTATTTTACATACCTTCAGAAAAGTGTCCAAAATCGTAAGAATGCATACGATTTCATTTGTATGAAAATGTAGGGTTTTTTTTAAAAGGAGGCATGAACCCAAAGCCCACCCCTAACCATCATTGGGGGATGTAAATTGTATACTAAAATGTATGAATGAGATTGTATTAATTAGTATGAATTAGTTACTAAATCCAAAAAGTTATGAATTATGACACAAAAATTTTATTAATCAATTATGAGTTACACAAGTAAATTAACCCTCCGGCAGTCAGAAATAACCTTCTTTATTACAATTAAATGAATGTACTATAGTTCAGTAATGTTATTTAATATATATGGTACTAAATCATATTTCTGTGGAAGTAAGATCTATTTATGTCCTGGTATATTTACTTTTTGAGAATTAAGGTCTATAAAAAAGAAGAAACAAGTAAGATATTGCTGAGATGTAAAGTATTTTTTTCTTAAAGTGAAATTTAAATGTTTTAAAAATGTTACGGAAATATCAAACTTACTGAACAGTGGCAGAACAGATATGACAATCAAAGAGTTTTGCCACCATTTTGTGCTTTAGCTCAAGATGCTAACCTCAACCAGATACCACATAGTATGTCTAAAACAGAAGTGAATGAGAAACTCACTGAAATATCACAATAACAGAGTTGTCAAATAATTAATCTATTATTAGAGTATCCTGAACATTTTGTACAAAATATTGACAGAAGAATAAATTACATTCCTCAATGACTTTCAGAGTTTCACTATTGTTGATATAATAGATGTTAATGAAAATTATTTATATTAATTATTAAATTGCTCAATTTAATTCTGTTTTACTGTTAACATCTATCACTACCCTAAACCTACCCCCTCACAGTAATGTAAAAACAGCGTCACAAAATTATGCTATATTGAGCACAGAGTTTCCCGCCAGAGGTGACATCGCTTGGAGCAAGTTACATGCTTTTTCCATCAGTGCTTTACAGATTAAGTCTTTTTTTATAGTCGTACAGACTTGACCACAGACATAAAATTTATTACAAGTATTTTTTTATGTTTCATGCAAATGCTTATTTAACTTAGCAGAGTAAACACAAAAATGGATGATAATTGAAACAGAATGGGTGATTCAGGGGCAGACACAATAATTGGGAATTTTTAACTTACTATTGTCAGGACAAAAATGTCCCTAAACACACATACAAAAGTTGTTTTAGATATAACTTGACATAATTAGTGTTATTATCAGAGTTTAAATAGATTAGTAACTTGGAGATGTGAAATGAGAATCACAAAATTTATGAGCTGAGCTGTATATGTTAACTATCCCATAGGAACACTGGAGAAGCGTGGCACATGTTTGGTTAATAATCAGTTGAATTAATAAATAAATAACTCACTTGTGAAGACAACTCCTGTCACCACCTACTGGCGTAATGATGTAACATAAAAAAGTCACAAAAAAGCACAACTAATGCACAGACTTTGTGTGCCATCAACAAGCTCAATTCATTCTTACTGAATCCCTCGTTTTTTTTATCAGCCATGTGTGTCTGTGTGTGCGAAAGAGTGAAAAGAGAAAGAGAGAACTCTTCTCTTAACGTCGGTTGAATTTGTTCCACTTAATAAGCCCTCCCCAATGACCTCTCACTAATTAAGAGCCGGCGTGTAAGAAATACGAGCTTTAATTAATGATGAGATAAATTCTGTCTCGAGGACTGTCAGAAAATGATGACACCATGTTTTACAGTTGAAATAGAATTAGACGAGGGGGGAGAAAAAAAAAAAGAGAGAGAGGCCTGGATCCAGCTTACAGACAGCACTTTCTAATCTGTCAGCCGAGGATGAGAAACCCCAGCAGTAAATAAGAGAGCAGTTCAATGTCAATCAATGTCTGCTCCATTGCCTGCTGCTTGTGTACTTGTTTTCACCAAATCATGTTAACACATCCTAACACAGACAGTATGGCTCCGTGCCATTTTTGTGTGTACGAGTGTGTGTTCACCAGCAGATGAGTAAGAGAGACGGAGAGAGGCTTTCCACGACAGCATCATTAGATAACAGTTACAGCACTTGGGAAAATACAGAACATTTTCACTGCAAAAAAAAAAAAGCTTTTCTTACTTTTTTTGTCTCGTTTCTAGTCCAGATATCAAAAAATTCTTAAGTCAAGAAGCATTTTCTAGACAAGTAAGAAATATTGTCTTGGTTTCAGTAATAATATGTCAAAATTAAGCGAGTTTTTCTTTAAAACAAGAAAAATAAAGTGCCAATGGGGTAAGCAAACTAATCTTATTTCAAAGTGAAAACAAGATTATTTTGCTTTCCATTTTGGTAGATTATTAAGCTTCTTTTAAGGAAAAACTCACTTAATTTTGACTAATTTCTGAAAACAAGGCAGTATTGTTTGCTTGTGTAGAAAATGCTTCTTGATTTAAGAATTTAGAGATAGTTGGACTAGAAACAAGACAAAAACTCTAAGTAAAAAATGCATTTTTTGCAGTATTTCTGAGTTTAAAAAAAAACTGAAAATATGTCTGATTGCAGGTACATTTGGTGTTCAAAGGCATTATTTTGTTTCTCCTTTTTTCAACTGTTGTCTGTATTGTCTGTAAAAAGTTATAAATGGTTGAAAATCATGTGTTGTCTGAACTAGTTAGTGTATTTTTCTCATCATGTATTATGGTGTAATAAAATTTGTATTTCTTTTGGTAGCATTTAATTTGTTTTATTTATTTAAAAAAAAAAAAAAAAAAAAAAAAGTAGTTTTTAGGACAGTGTCCTCCAGAGTTTCTTGTCAGAGGAAGTGAAATCACAAAGTAAGTCACACGCTTTTTCTAAAAGATGTTATGCTATTTTATAACCAATGAACAGAGTTGACCAAAACGTAAGGACAGGAAATACAGAAAATAGATGTTTCCTGCAAATGTTTGCTTATTAGAGATGTGTTTAAACTTCTTAAAGTAAACACACACAAAAAACTATAATTACTTTATCATAATTGAAGCTGAATGTGAGGTTTAGCAGGCAGTGACAGTCAAAAGGGAGTTTTTAAGTTAATATTTTCAAGATAGAATATGCCTAAATACACATACAAACATTATTTTTAGAGATAACTTGATATGATTTATTAACTTAAAATTATTTATTATTCAAAACAGATTTTTTTTTTCTAATTTTACAACATGAGTACTTATTAAAATGTGTCACTAAATCATGCGTTAACTATGTTACCGTACCATGCTTTCCATTTAAATTGATGAAATTATTTCCCACAACTATATGTAAGATAAAGGAAGTGATGTCACTTTCATTTAGTGATAAGATCTGAAGTACTGAAAGGTGTGTGTGCTCTCTCACTCTAAGAATAGTTCTTACACCAAGAGATTTATAAAATATTCAGATTTTTATCAACAGTAAAAACTTAGAAGTAACTTGTATTTGGTTAGCACTGAATTATTCACGTTTTCAATGAGATACTAGAAAAAAAAAAGTCTGTAGGTGAACAGTTTTGTCCCCATTAACTTTTTCAAAACTCCAAATATAGAATCACTCATATGACATGGGCCTGCATTTTGTCATTATATGACTGAAATATAGTAAGTTTGTTGCAGAATATTCCAGAGCAAAGGGTTCAGAGTGGATTGAGTGTTAGGTTGGTTGTTGTGCGCTAGAGGCTTATTCCATCACATTGGTAATGATGTACCACACACACACACACACACTCATGGAGACTGATGATGAATTGGCCTCATCTAACTCTGATGACTGTCGGGGAAGCCATGTGGTGCCCACTGTCTGGTTTCCGAAAAAGACTGACACACGCACACATACGCATATTACCGCACTTGCAAAACCATTCATCTTCTTGTATGATATCCTCAGCAATCATTTGTTGTGCTGGTAAAATTATACAGTATATTGTTTTAAGACATTTTGCATGTCTAATATATGCATCTTCCAATTTAGACACAAAATGTCTGCTGTCTTTTTTCTGTTTGTTGGGTTGATCTGTAGGACTGTGTAGAATGAAATATATATATATATATATATATATATATATATAGTTGAATACAAAATTATTAATAATTAATAATTAATTAATAATTATTTTAATTCTTTTTCAAGTGCTGCTTAAGAGAGAGATTTTTTTTAAACATTATATTTTTAATTACAAATTTCTAATACCCTATTTCTTGTGTCATTATATTGTATATTATATTGCCTATATTTCTTCAGTCAAATAAAATGATTTTTAAATTATGAGATTAAGACTTTCTCCAGGAAAAAAAAAAAAAAAAACAACAGGAATATCTGTAAAAAACTAAAATAGATATATAATGTCTTGCTCTGTTAAGCATTAAACATCACCTTGGGAATTTTTTGTTTTTAAATAATAAAAATTTCACAGGAGGGCTAATAATTCTGTCTTTAACTGAATATTTGTTTATTTTTAATATATATATATATATATATATACACACATATACATATACACACAGTCGTGGCCAAAAGTTTTAAGAATTACATAAATATTGGAATTTGGAAAAGTTGCTGCTTAAGTTTTTATAATAGCAATTTGCATATACTCCAGAATGTTATGAAGAGTGATCAGATGAATTGCACATTCCTTCTTTGCCATGAAAATTAACTTAATCCTGAAAAATTTTCCACTGCATTTCATTGCTGTCATTAAAGGACCTGCTTAGATCATTTCCGTAATCGTCTTGTTAACTCAGGTGAGAATGTTGACGAGCACAAGACTGGAGATCATTATGTCAGGCTGATTGGGTTAGAATAGCAGACTTGACATGTTAAAAGGAGGGTGATGCTTGAAATCATTGTTCTTCCATTATTAACCATGGTGACCTGCAAAGAAACGCGTGCAGCCATCATTGCATTGCATAAAAATGGCTTCTCAGGCAAGGATATTGTGGCTACTAAGATTGCACCTAAATCAACAATTTATAGGATCATCAAGAACTTCAAGGAAAGAGGTTCAATTCTTGTTAAGAAGGCTTCAGGGCGTCCAAGAAAGTCCAGCAAGCACCAGGATCGTCTCCTAAAGAGGATTCAGCTACGGGATCGCAGTGCCACCACCAGTGCAGAGCTTGCTCAGGAATGGCAGCAGGCAGGTGTGAGTGCATCTGCACACACAGTGAGGCGAAGACTTTTGGAAGATGGCCTGGTGTCAAGAAGGGCAGCAAAGAAGCCACTTCTCTCCAAAAAAAAACATCAGGGACAGATTGATCTTCTGCAAAAAGTATGGCGAATGGACTGCTGAGGACTGGGGCAGTCATATTCTCCGATGAAGCCCCTTTCTGATTGTTTGGGGCATCTGGAAAAAGGCTTGTCCGGAGAAGAAAAGGTGTGCGCTACCATCAGTCCTGTGTCATGCCAAAAGTAAAGCATCCTGAGGCCATTCATGTGTGGGGTTGCTTCTCATCCAAGGGAGTGGGCTCACTCACAATTTGGCCCAAAAACACAGCCATGAATAAAGAATGATACCAAAACACCCTCCAACAGCAACTTCTTCCAACAATCCAACAACAGTTTGGTGAAGAACAATGCATTTTCCAGCACGATGGAGCACCGTGCCATAAGGCAAAAGTGATATCTAAGTGGCTCGGGGACCAAAACGTTGAAATTTTGGGTCCATGGACTGGAAACTCCCCAGATCTTAATCCCATTGAAAACTTGTGGTCAATCCTCAAGAGGCGGGTGGACAAACAAAAACCCACTAATTCTGGAAAACTCCAAGAAGTGATTATGAAAGAATGGGTTGCTATCAGTCAGGATTTGGCCCAGAAGTGGATTGAGAGCATGCCCAGTCGAATTGCAGAGGTCCTGAAAAAGAAGGGCCAACACTGTAAATACTGACTCTTTGCATAAATGTCATGTAATTGTCGATAAAAGCCTTTAAAACGTATGAAGTGCTTGTAATTATATTTCAGTACATCACAGAAACCACTTAAACAAAGATCTAAAGGCAGTTTAGCAGCAAACTTTGTGAAAACTAATATTTGTGTCATTCTCAAAACCTTTGGCCACGACTGTATATAATGTATTTTTTATAGATATAATTTTTTATGATTGAAATAAGTACAAGTGGCAAAGACTGTAATATTTAGTACTAAATATTTCTATTTCTATTAAATGATGTTCTTCTTTTGATGTACAGTACATGATGTACAGTATACAGTATGATATAATATCCTATCCTATGCACACCAAGTTTAATAAAACAAATAAATTAAAGTAAATTGCTCCTGATAAAACATTCTATTTTCCCAGTGATGGGTTGCGGCTGGAAGGGCATCCGCTGCGTAAAACATATGCTGGATAAGTTGGCGGTTCATCCCGCTGTGGCGACCCCAGATTAATAAAGGGACTAAGCCAAAAAGAAAATGAATGAATGAAAACATTCTATTTAAAGACAATTTAAAGTTTAATTGAAAGTCATTGTTTTATTTGAAAAGTCTTGCAGACAGTAGTGCTAATAGAAGTAAATTTTCAAATACATATCACTTCTGCAACTGACCTGACTCTGATCTCCTTAACCAAGCAAAATCAGAGCACATTTACTCCAGCACCTCAGTCGCATCTTGCCACTTTGATCTAAAAGAGGCTAATTCCTTTTTTAATACAACAAATGTAAATTAACGTCTGACACCGGCAATCAACTTAATAATGCATGTTTATCAAACACAGACCATATGGTGCCTTTTTATTATTACTCCGAGTCAATTGTCACATTCAGTGTGACACTTTTCCTTTAAAAACATTCATTTCGAAAGGCTCGGAATGAAAAGAGAGAGGGAAGGAAAACAGCCGGCTTCCTTGCAGCAGTTTGTTTGCAGATTTGTCCGTATTTAATGTTTCTTTCACTGAGCCACCCTCAAAAAAAAAAAAAAGACGTTCACAACTCCATTTACAGCCAGGAAAAGCCAAGCTGACAGACGAATGACATTTCTGACAGCAGAGAGACAGGAAGTGAGAAAGAAAGGCAGCGAGAGAGAGAAAGGGAACAAGGAAGTGAAACGTTATAGGCAGTCACACAAGGAGCAACCTCGCAAACTGTCAATCAACGTCCTGTCTCATCAGACGCCGATCAGAAGCTGCTGGCAGGAGAGCTGTCAGTCAAGAGCGCTCGCTGGAGGACGAGCAACATGCCGCACATGCCCGATTAATCACGGATCACAGCCAATTTACTTTGATGGAATGCTATTAGGGGTGTTAAAAAGTACTCAAAAATTAGACTTAAAGGGATAGTTCACTTAAAAATAAATATTTACTCACTATTTACTCACAATTAAGGAATTCCAAACCTTTAGGAGTTTCTTTATTCTGTTTAACACAAAAGAAGATATTTTGAAGAAAGTTTAAATAAATAAATGCTATTAGGGGTATTAAAAAGTACTGAGAAATGAGACTTAAGGAGATAGTTCACTTAAAAATGTATATTTACTTACGATTTACTCAGCCTCAAGGAACTCCAAACCTTTAGCTTCTTTATTCTGTTGAACACAAAAGAAGGTGTTTTGAAGAAAGTTGAAAATCGTTAAACTATTGACTTCCATAGCATTTATTTTTCTTACTATGGAAGTCAATGGTTACAGGTTTCCAACATTTCTCAAAATATCTTCTTTTGTGTTCAACTATCACAATAAGAGTACATAAAATCAATTAATACAACAAGAATTTGGAAGAAAATTTAGTTGAGTAAAAGTAAAAAAAACTAAGGATTAGTTTACTCAAAAAAGAAAATGTCAATTATTCACTCTAATGTTGCTTCAATTCCCTGATACCTTCATTCATACACAGAATTATAAAAAAAAAGAAAAAAAATTGTGTCATGGATTTGTTTTGACTGTTTTTCATTCTTTTTCTGGGCTTTAAACACCTCAGAACCATTGCTCTCAATGGAGGATGAGAGCGCTCTCGGACTTCATCCAAAATATCTTCATCTTCAGAAGACAAAAAAAAATATTTTAGATGAAAACATTAAACAAAACAAACAGTTCAGTTCAATTTAAAAAAAACTGACAGGCTTATGACGAGTTTGTGATCTTATGAAATGAAAGTTTTTCAAACTGGAAAACCAACCCATTTTATTTATTTATTTATTAGTTTTCAGTTGTCACATGCAAATTTAACACTGTAAAAATGTTAATCATTTTCAACACAATCAATTTGTGTTGGGACAACATGAAGGAATTAAGTTAACTTATTCGTTTTTACAAATTTAAGTAAATTGAACATAAAACAATTAAGTTGTCCAAAAAAACTCAAGAATTATGTGGTTTTAGCTCATTTACAGGTAGTTGAAATTAGTAGTTTTAACAAAATAAATAAGTAGTTTTTCATAAATAAGTAGTTTGAACAAACAGTCAACAAAATTGTTTGAGTGAATGTGAATGCAGCTTGAAAGATGGAAAACGGAAGAAGGAGAACAGGAGATTGCTGATTCAGAGGTAGAAAGGCCCACACGATCCATAGAGTCCTACTCTGATTTCATTACAGTAAATAGTGGTTTTGGTGTGGAACCGCTGAAAGCTGCAGCCCATGGTGGTGGCTTAAAAAGTGCCCTGGGAGCAGGCCGTAAAGAGACGCGGATCCGTCCCCACTACTGGACTCATCGATTGAGGTCTGCGGTGAGGAGGAGGTGGAGGAGAGAGAGAGAGAGAGAGAGAGAGAGAGAGAGAGAGAGAGAGAGAGGGAGAAAGAAAACAGGGAGGTGCGCAGAGGAAGACCCTTCAGACAGGAAGAGCTGTGTGGATTTGAGAAATGACTGATTACAATACATTTGTTTTTTTATGTTCTGAAACAGTTTGTTCAACATTAATACACTTCCCACAAAAAGCCATAACTGTAAATACAATTTTTTGAACTTCTCTCAAAAATAAAGTTATTAAGTACTGATTATATTACATGTTGCTGCTTAATTCTGATTAGTTGATGAGCGTTATAAGGTATGTGGTTATTGTTTAGGAATAGCTTTTTTTTAAAGTAGCGTTAAATTTCCATATTATGTGGCAAACGATTTCAGCTAATTTCCAGTCTACAGTATTCATAAACAAAACAACAACCAAAAAAAGTTTTTAAAGCCAAACAGTATAACCGTTAATAATAAACTGTGTACAGTAAATGTGAACAACAACTGAAAATGTTTCTGTTTATTTCTCAGAATAACATACTGTCTGTGGTAGGCCTCTAGACTGTAAAAATGATTGTGATTTTAACAGTAGAAAACTGTAAAAATTAAACTGTAAAAATATATTCCCTTGTTGTTATAAATACAATGAATAACTGTAGTTTGACTTTCCCAGAATTCCCTTCATGACACTTCACTTTTTTTATTTTTTTATTTGTTAATTCTTTTTAGTTTAGTTTTTTTTTTCATCTGTGATCTATATTAGACTTTGGTTTGATTAACACTGTGTAAATGAATGAAATACAGTAGTTTACCGTAAATAAAAAAATCTTTGGAGTTTCTACTGTATTTTAATTATAAAAATCTTGGTTTGGTTGTTCGTTTGGTTGTGTTTTTGTCTGTGTTACAAAGGTATGATGTGTTGAGGTTAGTTGTTCAAAAAATTGAAGTATTAACATTATAAATGAATGAAATACAGTAGTTTACAGTAAATAAAAGTCTTTGCAGGTTCTACTGTATTTTAACTATAAAATCTTGGTTTGGTTGTTTGTTTGGTTGTGTTTTTGTCTGTGTAACAGAGAAACTGTGTGTATAGGTTAGTGCTACAAAACATTGGTGTATTAACACTGTATAAATGAATGAAATACAATAGTTTACCGTTAAAAAAAATAAAAAAATAAAAAAAATAAAACTTTTGCAGTTTCTACTGTATTTTAACTATAAAAATCTGCCAACCTTAGCTACTGCTATTTGTAAAACGTAAAATCCATTGGTCTGGATATGTTTCATTGCACGTTTTAGATCACAAATCCACTAGTGGGCGCTGTCATCTCAGGGAAGGCGGGGCTTTTATTACAGATCAGCTAGACCAGAAAACCACTGACCTAAACCATTCAGTAAACCCAACCAACAACGTACAAGGTGAGCTACCAAGCAAACTGACCACGCCAGAAAAAAGTTGTTCATGATAAAATATTCAATTACAAATCATATACATTAATAAAGTGTTTTGTGCTATTTATTTGGTGTTTTGCAAAGAACTGCATGAAAAAAAAAAAAATGCTGATAATATGTAAATATTAGTAGTGTGAAAAGTACAAAATTCACATCACCTGTGGCATTTATTTTACATAGAAACGAAGTCAAACATACATTTAAGTGTTTTTGCAGTTTCACAAAAAATGTATGGTGAAACAAATATTTCCAATTACAGAACTTTCAGTTTTGAAGAAAATAATCGATAATTGTTCTTTAAGTGATATTTACTCAATTTCGTATTCAGTACTTCATTCTGAATCTTAAAACATAAAAGTACATCTAGGGAAAAAAGAAACATTTTGTCATGTCCAGCATATCAATATCTAACTACATGTGAGCCGTGAGACCATGCTCAAGACATTCAAACGTTGCAGCAACTTCATTAAAGGCAGAGAATTAAATACAAATGTCTAGTGTTTTAAATATTCCAACAGCCTGAACTCCAATTCAGTCAATATGTCCAAACCTGACAAATAAATTCAGCTATTATTTTTCTAGTTTTGAGAATTAAATTTGCACCGACTGTTTTGATAAACAGAATAGTTGTTTACGCCCCGTTAGACACAAATATCAAAAAATAAACACAACAAAGCTGATTTCTGATGTTCCATTCATGTAAGTCCTGTGAATCCAAACTCTCTCTCTCTCTCTCTAAATGATTCACATTCATAAATGTTTGTTCTCTGCCATGCTTTGAAGTGCATTCGCTTCTCTCTTTAATGATTTTTTTTTTCTTCTCGTGGTGATGAAAACCATGCTGACACCTTCTTTTGCCTCATCAAGCTTCCCAGTACAATTACATGAATTTACTTTCAATAAATTACCATCCTCCCAAACATCACTCAAAGCCGAAACATTCACAAACAATATGCATTATTAATCTAATTGTCACTGTTTATTTGCTAAACTTATAACTGATTTGGACTTGATAAAGCATTTAAGAGTTTTTGTTTTTCGTAAAGAACTCATAAAAAGAGATGGCACATGTTTATTTTGCTGTGTTCAGCGAATGCAGTGAGAATAAGAGGAGATGTGTGTTTGGATTTGTTAAGTTATATAAGTTTTAATTCTGTGTAATGTACGTGGTGACCCAACAGTAGAATAAATAAATAAATCAATAAATAATTCATCCACATTCCCTTGCAATACTTAATATGCATTTTTGAAAACGCGATCTTAGTTTTTAAACTTGTTTTGAATTTGTATGATTTATCAAATGTGAAAAATTTACATTTAAAAAAATCTATAAAAAAAAAAAAATTTGGAATATTAGACATTTTTATTAAAAGTTATATTATAAAGCTATGAAAAGTCTCTATGGGTTTAAATAGATGAAACATTTGAAACTTTTGAATCTTTTCAAGATCTAAGATAAACTATCTGCTGCTGCTTTCAGTAGTATGGCAATAAACGTCATGTAAAATGGCATTCAAACTCACATTATTAGCATTTAACACTGAATAAAGCACATGAGGTATACCTGAGGTGATTATAGTTTACCCTGTTGTTCACCTGTGAGAAATAGAACCTGTTTCTAAAATAGAAATTTCAGGGGTTAGGACAAAAACTCCTTTTAGTATGGAAAATATTTATTCTATCGCGTGCCGTTGCTTTTAGTTAAAAAACGGTTCAAAATCAGCCTTAAATCAGCCTTTAGGCTTGATAGTCAGACACACTCCTGTTGGTGTCGTCAATCTGGCAACCTGCGCTTGCGTGGAGCCGTCAGAGGAGGAGCCGAGTAAAAATGTGTTTTGATCCAGGAGTGCAATACCTAGTTCAACCACTGGGTGTCAAACTTACATACTGCACCTTTAACTAAATATTACTAATATATATGGTTATTCAATTTTATACAGTCTATAATTTACATTAAAAGTTATTCTTTATGTTTTGTTTTTATTTTCAACTATAAACTGTTTTCTTGTCCCCTAAAATGTGGCAAAAATAATGATAATAATACATTTTCTTTAATATAGTGCCTTTAAAACATGATTCTTAGCGCGCTTACTTAAATAAGCCTTTAAATAGAATAGAAACAGAATAACGATTGAATCATCATAATCCTCATTTGTTACTTTGAAAAATATAATAATATCAGACCTTTAGATGCAGGTGATTACGGCTTTATGCTGACTTTAGCGTTGGCACTTGACTTGCTAAAATGAAATTACAGCCAGCAGTGCACTTAAGACCGGAACATTCTGCGAGAGCTTTAGCTTTGGCCCTGGTTTCTTCATGAATCTGATATCTGCCTCATATTTCTTTGTTCTGATGATCATAATTGCTGCTTTGGCTTATTAAGGGACACTGTCAGCTACTTCTAAAGAATCAAAAAAAAAAAAACTGACCGGATTGATCCTCCTTCATAACAGCAAGCTGATAAAGAATGTCAACACGCACAGGTCTCAGTTTACCAGAGGTCGGCGTCTTGTTAGCTCATAATGGATCAGAGTCGCTAAATCAACTATAACCCGCGAGCCTGTTCCAAACCCACACACACACACTTCTCCATCAGTCACTTTCCAACACTAACAAAACAGGACAAGGTTATAAATATTCAGTGTGTCTTCAGCCTATCCCTTGCCAGGATGATGAGCATGTAGCCTAGAGTAACCAGAGAGAGAGAGAGAGAGAGACTTCCATTGGGGTGATGAAGACTGACACACTCAAACCGTCAGCTATCCCAGGGCTTCGGGGGAACCCGAGGCGCACAACACGCACCCCTTCTTCGCACACAAACACATTCGCAGCCGCTTCCGTCGCTCTCTCCGCCGAAAGAGCGGGCTTGCAAACATTTCTGTTAATTATGTATTACAGCTGTCCTTCATAAACTTAATTACCAGGCGCTGAAAGGCAACGGGGCTCCATTTGCATATGTACATGAAAGAGACATGGCATATGCAAAAATACGATTTAATTAGCATTCTTTGATAGGGCAGCTTGCAAATCAAACTGGCGTGCTGTAAGATTCTCATCGCGAGGCCTGGATTAACTGCGACGTGAGATGGCATGGATGGCATTGCCCGTTGGGAGATGGCAGGAACGGAATGAGAAAAAAAAAAAAAAGCGGACAGACTTTCCACGTCCACCGTCACAGCCATTGCCGCGCATCTGAGTCGAGCCCTTGCCTTCAGGGGCTGGAACAACATCGCTTCGCTACGGTTTTGATGATTGTGTCTTGATTGTCATAAAAGGATATTACAGAATGCCACTCACTCTTATTTTTTAGGAAAATATAAAGCTCGCTAATGTGTCCTCGCGCAGCCTGGGGGGCATCAAGTGTGCAGATTTTTAAAAAAAAAGAGAGAGTGTGGTGGGTGCTGCGCATTAGCACGTTTAACTAACGACATGCTACACTGCGTTAGCACTGAGGCGCTAACTGTGCATGCTTTGAATTACAGAGAAAACCTCATCAGAGGAATTTGTTTGTTTTCCTGGCTCACCATGTTTGGTATAGATTAAATGTGCTTTAATTCTGCATTCTCTACATGTGTGTAGGGTAATTAGCACATGTGAGCTGAGGCTAAGGCACTTAAAGTGCTAGCTCAGCAACGCTCAAATGTCACGAGTCGTGTGACTTCTCCAATCCAGGTCGGTATGTTTTTACTTCAAGGTTAGAACGCAGTGGATACTCAGAAAAAATAGATAGTTTTAAAAAATGTACAGTGCAAAAGGCCTCCTGTGTCTTAGGCCCACTTTAGCAAAGTTTTAATGACCATCTACTGTATATTTACAGTATGTTTTGGTCAACTACGTTAATATACAAGGAGGAAAACAACATTTCTTCTTGCTTAAGTCAGTATTCAGTGTAACCTCGTTTGGTATTTGATCAACATATGTTAAAACTAGTAATATGTGAAATATCATTGCAATTTAAAATAAATACTTTGCTTTTTAAGATGTCTTTTTCTAGTTCCTTTAACGGCAAAGCTAAATTTGCTTTTGTCTTAAGTTTGGAAATTGTTGAAATGTGGTAATTCAGTGGTCAAGAATCATTTCTTATTCCTTATTTCTTTATCAAAAAATGTTAAATAAATAATTGCAAATGTCTATGCATATTTAAATGAAGATTTATTCACTTAAGAAGCGAATGGCATACCATACTATTTCAATAATAAATATTTTTTTTTGGCTTAAAACATTAACTAAATATTTGTAAATTGGGCAATATTTATGTCTGACATGATTTTGTTTTACTTTATTCTGAAAGTTAATGAAAAAAGACAGTACGTTTGTTTATTAAGTAAATGTATCTCAATTAGGAAGAAAGTATTTTAAAACAACTATCCAAAGCAAAAACACAAATGATGCCTTGAATCTTGCTCAAATTTATAAATGAATATAGCAATAGAGAAATATTACAAACCAAACCAAAATGGCATTGCAACACTAAAAGTTATAATCCCTATATTGTAAAGAAAAATTGCATACAAACTACAGGAATGATAATGCCACAAAACCCAAACAAATTCACCCCCAAACAAACTATATATTGATTTCTATAATCAAAAACACCTTTAAAAGACATAGTTGAACCAAAAATAAAATTTCCTCATCATTTACTCACACTAAAGAAGATTTTAAAGAAAGCTAAAAACATTGACTTCCATAGTAAAAACAAATATGGAAGTCAATAATTATAGGTTTCCAGCTTTCTTCAAAATATCGTCAAAATACAACAGAAGAAAGATTTTTGCTGCGTGTTCAAACTACTTACTTAAAATGAGCTGAATCAACAATTCTTGAGTTTTTTGGGGGACAACTTAATTGTTTTATGTTCAATCCACTTAAATTTGTAAAAACAATTAAGATAACTTAATCAATCTCTGTTGGGATAAAATGAAGGAATTGTGTGAAACCCAACATTTTTTACGTTGTCCCAATGCAAATCGATTAAGTTTAATAATTCTTTTCAATTTTAAGTTGAATTAACAAAACAATTAAGTTGTCCCCCAAAAAAGCTCAAGAATTGTGTTGTTTCAGCTCATTTGAAATAAGTAGTTTGAACAAGCAGCAAAAATGTTTTGGTTTGGAACAAGTAAAGGATGAGCAAACGATAACAGAATTTTCCATTTTGGTTGAAATATCCCTTTAATGATTAAGAAACATAAAATCCATCATTAAAATCTGCACTTGGCTCTCTTCAAATCTGCATCATGCTGAAACCCTGAACGAACTAGGCACGTAAGAAACTCAGAACAAGCTGACACTCAAACTACCTTAATTACACTCCACCCAAGCGTAAACACAGATTACCCTCGCCAAGACATGAGGAGCATTTACACTAATAGATGGGCACACCGTTGGGATATTTTGCCCCAGAGGAGGGCAGGGATTGTGTGATGGGACTGGTAAGGGCTGGATGCTCTGCCCTTCCCCCTAAGCAGCCCCTCGGCAGCCATTTTGTATGCTAGACTGGGCGGCAGAGAGAGAGAGATGGTCATACTGAGATCCTCGCCTCATCTGCCTGGCCTAATGATGGCACTCACCTGCTGTTTTACTGCCTCCACGGGGGCTAAATACTACCCCTCAGCTCCCTCTGCCATGCTCTTTCTCCATATCAATCTGTATCTATGTATTTTATCGGTCTGTCAGTCTCCCTATCTTTCTCTCAACCTGTCTTTTCTTTCTGTGGTTCCTTTGTCTGCCCGTTCTCCATCATTCTTCCACACCTCTCTTGTCCTCTCTACTCTACACACTCGCTTTTCCCACCTCATTGCTTTGATGAACTTTTTATGGTCAGCACCCATAAAGACCTCATCAAAAACCACACGGGTTCAGACAGTTTAGGGCTAGAGCTAGACCGCTAAGGCTTCAGAGATGAAAGAGCAGACAGAATGACAGCAATACATCTCCCGGTTGGATGGAAGTGGTTGGTGGAATAACCCAGCACGTCTATCTGAGGAACACTGGGGAGAGAAAGAGAGAGAGAGATTCAAATGAATAGAAGAGTGATGCTATTTTAATATGTACGCAGAGTATACCGAGCTTATGAGAGTCTCATTTTGCAAGGGTTTGGGAATTGCACTCGTATTTACTGTAAAGTCAGGAGTGAAAACTGTCAATTATAGTTTGTGGTTTTTGTAGACTGCAGAATATAGGAGCTGAAGGCCATGTAAACAGACTTAATCAGTACATCCATTGAAAAGGGACTCTTTACATTGTCGTGCCAGTAGATGGTATAAAGTGACTTTAATTTTTATGAGTTTAACAGATTTGTTTAGATACAAATTGAGGAACAATGAGTGAGTCGTTGAATGATTCACTGAATCATTCCAAAACAAAAGTTGCATCTGAAATCACATACTCTATAGCAAAAGTACACACATATATACATATACATATACATATACTTCAAGAGTTCGCACTTAGATAATGCTCGACTATGATAGCAGGTTTGGCATGCTGTCCCGGGAGAGAACCCTGAGCTCGGAGATAG
>CAIGQV010018201.1:11447980-11467674 GCA_903798115.1 Danio jaintianensis
TATATATACATATGTATGTATATACATATATATATATACATATACATATATATATATATATATACACATATATATATATACATATATATATATACATATACATATATATACATATATACATATATACATATACATATATACATATATACATACATATATATACATATATACATACATATATATATATATATATACACATATATACATATACATATATACATATACATATATACATATATATATATACATATAATACATATCCTTAAAAGAAACAAAGAATCATAGTCACAAAACACCACTGTCTGTCTATTACTGCTTCAGTGCAATGTAATGCTAGGCAGTGATAACGGACATCATATTATCTGTCTGAATATAAGACTATCTTATAATTCCTGTTAATATGTAGCAAATATTTTTATAATGACGCTGTAAAAAAGCGGTTTTGCCTCTTTCCTTTTAACTTCTAAAACTATCAGCCTTTTGTGTCCCTGTATAGTCAGTTACCTATTTTAAACAATGTTTTTTGTTAACTATTAAATATATTTAAGTTCATGTGAAACGCCTAGTGAAAAAATGTATTAACTATTCTATTTATATGTTATAACACAAGCTTTTCCCCCATATCTAGCTATAAAATTAGTTACAAAAATTTGTCACCCTTGCTCATAAATGATACAATGGCTTTCTTGAAATGCTCATCGAATGCACCTTGAACTGGACTTGTGGAAGGATGCTTTATGAATGGATTTAGGTGTACACTTTCATTTAAAATGGCTCCCCTTTGACCTTCTTGAAGCGCCTTTCAAGGGTACATAGTGTCATGTTCACTGGCCGAGATGCCAAAGCTGCTTATTTAGAATTTCATCAGACAACGCCATTTCTGGAGTGATCCACACAAACACAAACCCACACACACACACACAAAAACGTTAAACTTTTCCCATGAAGTTCTTTGAAATGCGCATTTTTGTTTGATGTGTGATTCTAAAACATGAAGAAAGGGCAGGACATACAGTAGCCCCTCCCACTTTTGAAAACAGCCAGCTTTTTCGTTTTTACTAATAGATTTTTCGTTTTTACTTTGCCAGTGAGAGTGGTTGAGCTCAAGCGCATATAGTAATAGTGTCTTGAAGGGGCGGGACATGTCAGAAACTAGAAAGCATTTGATTGTTCAGAAGATTTGATGAGAAAGTGAAGTATGAGGTGACGTCAAAAAATCATTGATCCATTTAGGTGGAAGAGACAAACTGCAAGATTTTGATTGTTATATCTTTTTAAATTTGAATTGTGTCACTGTTTTGGAGCACACTATAGATATCTTAAGACTAACATACTGACACTAACAATTCACTGAGAACATTAAGTATAAGTATAATGTTACATAAAGCTGTTGTGCAAGCTTCGACATCATTTCAGCGAGTGTGTGTGTGTGTGTGAGTAAGAGAGAGAGAGAGAGCAGAATAGGATTAATCAGTCAGAAGAGTGACAAGCGTATTTCGTTTCTGTGTATAAGTGGCGAGTGAGTGGAAGGAAGCCTTAATACATTCATTAGTTGTGCTAAAGGGGATAACCGGGGCAAACAGGGTTTAACGATGACGCCACGGAGGCTTCACGCTTTCATATTTAAGGTTTATCAGGTTCCAAATGTCTCTTCTACATCACGCAAAGATGACTCAAAAAACATCCAGCATGAGTCAGTCATCAAGATCATCCAGGTTGTGAGAAGGAAGCCCAGAGGACTTCCTGAGCAGGTGTTTATAAGGAATGGTGATTCTGATGAGTATAAATTAAAAAAAAGACCCCAAAAAAATAGAACTAAAAATAGGCCCAGCACATCAGCAGCGGAGACAGGCTGAAATTATTGCGCATCCTGAGCGACGGCAACTTTCCTGCTTTCGCTGGAGTCTGTCAGAGCTCAGGAGGCCTTATGGGAAAGAGGCGAGCTTGACAACATGTCAATATCACTTTAGGAATGTCTGTTCGGGAAGCTCTCAGGGATATATCACATGATTCCAGAGCCTTGCTCGGAAAAAGGAGTAGACAGATTTGATAGCCTTGGAAAAGTGTGTACTTGATCTGAGAGGCCGCAAAAAAAAGACAATTAAAAAAAAGAGAAAGTAACAATCCTTTGTTTATCACTGTCAACACATTTACTAGACCAGACACGGCGTCTAAGTTCTCGTCTATGCAGAAGGCTGTGGCAGGTTGCGTGATAGGAGAACACTTCTCACTTCTCTTCGTGAATTTATTCAGACAGACAGAGAGAGAGAGAGAGTTTACTGCTGCTACACCTCCCTCTTAAATCTGTCACTCACTGTCTCCTCTGTACGTGTCAAGATGATTGAATACAAAGTCTTATTTACGCTGACAACTTCAGCCGCTGCTCAGCCAAGCACAACAAACAGCGCTCTGAAACCTGCAGTCAAAACTAAAAACAGCTCTTGCTGCTGGAGAGAGCGCGCAGCCTTCCTTTCCCTCGCCTTCCCACACACACACACAGAAAGTTGAGCAGCTCTTGAAGCGCTGATGTTCTCTCATCTCTCGTGAGACCGTCGGACCTGCGTCTCTGCAAACACGCATGGAAATGCACTGAATCTGTGGACCAACAGCAGCTTGTGGCAGTTCAGACACTCCTGCCGGATGTTTTATATGGGACCAGTTCTGGTCTCCGGTGTGCAATTTTTACAGGGCTTTTTAAAAGCTTTTCAACAGGTTATTTCCAACTCATGATTTGATTCAATTCCCCCTATTTATGTTATTTGTGAATGTAAAAGATCTGCCAAACTTCAAATCAAAATGCACAAACGAAGTTTGTCGAAGACTGCCTGAAATGAGACATCGGTAATTCCAGTCTTCCTACACAGGTTTCCAACAAAATAGGTTAAGTATAGTCTATGATCTTGAATGGCAGCATCTACTGTGACCCAACACCATACTGGTAAATGAAGGCCTGGGAAAGTTTGGTTCTCAAAAAGGTACAGAAACAAACAGTTTTACATGAACTTTCAAAAGATGAGAACTTAAGCTTAAATTGATATAGTAAAACCGACGTTATTGGTGCTGTTTATTTATGTTTTAAAGGGGCGGTGCGGTGGCGCAGTAGGTAGTGCTGTCGCCTCACAGTAAGAAGGTTGCTGGTTCGAGCCTCAGCTGGGTCAGTTGGCATTTCTGTGTGGAGTTTGCATGTTCTCCCCATGTTCGCGTGGGTTTCCTCCAGGTGCTCCGGTTTCCCCCACAGTCCAAAGACATGCACTATAGGTGAATTGGGTAAGCTAAATTGTCCGTAGTGTTTGTGTGTGAATGGGAGTGTATGGGTGTTTCCCAGTGATGGGTTGCAGCTGGAAGGGCATCCGCTGCGTAAAACATATGCTGGATAAGTTGGTGGTTCATTCCGCTGTGGCGACCCCAGATTAATAAAGGGACTAAGCCGAAAAGAAAATGAATGGATGAATGAACGTTTTAAAGGGCACCTATTTTACCCCTTTTACAAGATGTAAGCTAAGTCTTTTGTGTTTCCAGAATGTGTCTGTAAAGTTTTAGCTCAAAACACCCATCAGATTACTTATTATACCTTGGCATTTTCTGCTCTAAACACTATGTAGCTGTTTTTGTGGCCTGTGCCTTTAATGGTGGTTCTCCCCGCCCACCGTTCCCTCACCACCGTGTGCCTCAATCTCTGCCTCGGCTGCGTCAGATAAACATAAGAGTGACAAACATGAAGGAAGCAGATCTCACTTAATGTTTGTGAGAAATACTACAGTAAGAACTTTACCAATGATTATTTGATGTATTTGTTGTGGAGTTAATTCAAGCCTTTCGATGAGTCACACACAATGTCATTACAAAGTTCATGAACACACATAGACACACACACACAGCGTGCATTTAACTTTGCACTGTTTTTGCACGCAAATGTGACAGGATACACGTTAATATCCACTGCTGTATGGATATCCGTCCGTTATGTTATGTCGCTGTAATTCATTACAAACATGCACTGTTTTAAAAACATGTTAAACTTGTAAAACTCATTCTTGATCACATTTGATAAAGATTAATGATCACAGCGAGCTCAGCAGATCTTTTAATCCCAGTTGCTTTGCGCACGTCCTGTCTTGTTGATATGATTACACACGTTACTACGGAGACATGTTAATACGCGGCTGTCAATCAATTCGGTGGGCGAAGAAACCGCACTCCTACGTCACGTTGAGGTCGGCCTCAAAATGGAAGGGATTTGGATCCTATTTAACGTCAGGACATTTAAAAAAAGAGACTTATTGTCTTTATATCACCCCAATATGACTGTGGACACATTATACTTACACACAGTTCTGTCCAAACAGCTTACAAAAGATTTTCATCATAGGTGCCCTTTAATGCCATATCAGCAGCATTGGCTATAGTCATGGCAAAACCTCTACTAAATATACAATATATAACATGTAATCATATTGTTTTCTTAATAAACATTCATTATACAAAAACACACAAATAACAACAACACTGAAAAGAGTCATATACAATCTTTTAGTTTGATTAATGATAAATATTCTAAAATTCCTCCAGACGACAGGTTTTAAACATTTCCTTTAAAATATTTGCTGTTGTTTGTATCGATGTGTTTACAAGTGACTCTATACTGAAATTCATATGTATGATTTGATATGGGTTCTGGAAAAAAAGTGTCAACTGATCAATCAGTAATCAATAACTAGTCTAAGGCTGGGCATATGCTGTGTGAGATTTCAGCAAGGTACCAACTCACACCGTAAGAAAAAAATGCATGCAGAAAAAAAAAAAATCACTTCAAAAGTGTATTAAGTTGGTGAAATGATGAAGCTGCAACTTCACACCATCTTGACTGTCATATGATTGAAAGCATATCACTGGCAGTGAAGGATACATCTTTTTTTACAGATAAAGGCATCTCAGCAAACAGGATGTGACAACCATTGGATATGAACATATATTGTTGTAAAATTTGTAAATAAAACAGATTATTGTTGAAAAAAAAGTGTATTTAAGGTCAGTGGTAAATTGGTAAAGATAATTTGACAATACTTTGTCAATAGAGCAAATTACACATAGTTCATACTATGAGAATGTAAATTAAAGTTAATAAAAGGGAATCACCAGCAAAATTGTCGCCCAGGTGTTTCAGCTCTGTGTCACTCTATATTGTGCATCCATACAGTCTGGATGACAGATGCTCAAAATTTAAATGTGAATTTGCAGTGACCAATTGAGCTAATTAATGGCAATGGTATACAGTTAAGCAGATATTATTCAAACAAATCTGACAGCAGAATGCAATAATTATGTTTAATTCTTTGCTTATATTATGGTTTATTAATCTGAGGGTCAAGCCTCTCTGTAATTCTCACCCTGCTATTGTCTTTTGTACTGTATCCTTTGCATGCCAGCAGCATCTCCACAGATTTAAGCCTTGGCACAGACACATGTAGAGATAGGATTTCTCTCCCAACTGCATGTTATTATGGAAATACATCCTATTATACAATGCAGTCTCTTCAGGAACAAACTGATTACTTCATTATGCCAAAAAAAAAAAAAAATAGATATTGGAATCTTTTCTTCCTGTAGACCTCAGTCACTACAATGCATCACCTAGTCAGACAATATTCACTTTGAGCAATTATTGCCATGGTAATGTTCTCTCAAGTTAGTATATCGTCTGCAGACTTAACCCAGTAATGTCCATAATTGCGTGCAAAATCTTTTATATGAAAATACGATGCGGTTGTTAAGTGATCGGTGGCACATGCAGTATCCATATACAGAAACTCCAACTGAAACGTATGCAAAGATTGAGATAATAAGGGGTTCTGTCCACACCTTACTAGTTCCCAGGTGAATTTCTGAGTAAACATGAAGAAATGAGAGCATGAATTAAATACCACCGCATGACACGTTATTCTGCAAGTTGTCAAAAGCTCTTCCTAAGGGTTTTAAAACATCTACAGTCAGCCAAAAGTGTTTACAAATGGAAAAAGAGCAGCAGAGCCTTTGGCAACAGTAGTTGCCCGGAGGCTTAAATGGATTATGTTCTGTCCCACATTAGCCTGTCCTCTTCTTCCCTATACTGGAAAAGTTTTACTCACAGTATATTATGTTGTATATGTTGTATATAGCTAGCCTGTGTCTTTTTTGTGAGTGAAGGCAGAAGACAGGATACTTTGATACTTATCCTCCTTTTTCATTTTTAACAACACTGTACAGATAAAGTAAAAGAAAAGAAAGAAGAAAGCCCGATATAGGTAGTAAACTATTTTGCTATTTTTTCCCCTGGATCTTTCTAAGATACTTAAAAGATAAAAATGAAAATTTACTCACTTTCAAGTGTTCCAAACCTTTATAACCATCTTCTGTCTGTTGAAAATGAAAGATACTTTGAAGAATGTTGGAAACTGATAGCCACTGACATCCATAGTAAAGAAAAAAAATACAGTCGCAGTGTATTTTACTCTCACTATTAATAAAGCATCATGCAAATGAATTTTGCCTCAATAAACTCCTGATTTGCTGCTTATTAGTTATTAACATGGTTAGGTTTAGGTATTAGACAAGATTCGGGATGTAGAATAAGATTTCGCCGAATATGTACTTCACATATCCACATAAATTCACATATTATGTTATTAATATTAAGCGCACCAATCTTCATGTGATAAGAACCAACCAACCAGTATCTCATATTGAGCTCTAAGCACATTATCTAAAGCACATGACACAGGTGCACTTAGGGCATGTCTGAATTCCCTATTTGGATTCAGGACAGGAAAAACAATCAGCGCACCCAGCGCATGGTTTAAAAGGGTTGTCCTTATTCTCTTAATGACTTATGGGTGTGTTTTAGGCTTAACGTGCATTAAACCACACAGAATCTCATCACTCATTCCCTTTAAGAGTGAGTTATGGTCACACCATGGCAGATTCACTATTGCGGACTTAGTAAGGGGAAAAACTGAATGCTAGTGAGGAAACGAATCTCCTTGTGTGCGAGGTTAAAGCGAACAAGCAGACTGAAATGAAGGCGGCGTGGAAGGAAGTACCAGGTTTTATACTTATGTAGACTATAATAATCTTTTAATCCTTTAATTTTTCATATTCAAAGATATTTGCGTGTCCGTGTGTAATAAGCAATGTGTACATGCGTTGTGGATCATTAACACGCTTTTAAATAACAACAAAAAAACTTGCCTTTAGAACAGCTTTTAGTTGGTCAATGGCGCGGTTTATTTCAGTTGCCTCAAAGTGCCAACAACGTGCCTTAACACACCTCCTTTTCAGACCAGCATGCCCAAACACATTTGCTATTTAAACAAAGTGGTGCAGAACGTGAAAATGATACAAGTGCTGGGCTGAAACTTGTGTTTGCTCCTGGTTTATGATAGGGCCCATTGTATGGATTATACATATTTCAGTAATAACGGTAGGCTAATTGCCTCAGACAAATGCAGAGCACCCAAACACTATAGTGCATTTTATTTTTCTCCATAAATAAAACTTGTATCAGAGTTACAACAAGTGATTGTCAGTGGTGGTTCCTTGTAAAGTGCAGCTAATGGTTGCTTAGAAATGACAGATGACAGAAGAAACTGGTGAAGAACGTTTTAGATTTAGAGACGATATGTGAACAGCTTCATAAACAGCCAATATCTTAATAATAGGCAGGCAATAAGCCACTACTTATAAGTGATAATTGAAAAATCAATAGCTACTGTTTTCCAAAATATATTAAAATAAAAGAGAAAGAAGCTCAAACATGTTTGAAACAAGTGGAGAGTTAGTAATACATGATTCAGAGGAGATGTAATGTTTGTCTGTACACCTCTCTGTCAAAAAGCATATCGGATATTCAATACCGAACTTCTGAAAAGGTCTAAAAGAGTGCCCAGATATGTTCTGAGAGGTGCAGTTGTCCTCCTAATGTCCTTATGGGAGGGAAAACTGGAAAAAAGTTAAATATACGTAGCCATCCTGAGGGAAAACAGAACTAAATAAGATCACAGAGTAGTGTTTTTTGCATCCCTTAGAGGCTGCAACAAAGACCTAAAGAGTCATAAGCCTTTGACGAAGAAAATCTAATTGAAGAAAAAAACTCCATTGGGATTAAGTGCTGTATACATAACTCAGAGCAAAATGTCCCCCTCTCCTCTCATAAGAGGAAAGAAAGGGACAGCATCTTCTTTTCCCACTTTGCTCTTCTCCGATTTATTGGCATCACACTTAAGAATAGTTTTCTCGAAATCATGTATAAATCAAAAAGCGCGCATACAATTGCTATCGCTAGAAGAAATTTAACAAATCAATATTAATTTTAAACTCCCATGATCAATCTTTTTAAATTCTGTACTGCTTGAGTTGATGTGTAAATAAAGCCACACTCTAAGAAATGCTGGGTTATTTAAGCTCAAATTGGGTAAAATATGGACTAACCCAAACATTGAGTTAAATTTCATTCATTCATTTTCTTTTCGGCTTAGTCCCTTTATTAATCTGGGGTCGCCACAGCGGAATGAACCGCCAACTTATCCAGCACATGTTTTACACAGCGGATGCCCTTCCAGCTGCAACCCATCACTGGGAAACATCCATGCACACTCATACACTACGGACAATTTAGCTTACCCAATTCACCTATACCGCATGTCTTTGGACTTGTGGGGGAAACCGGAGCACCCGGAGGAAACCCACGCGAACACGGGGAGAACATGCAAACTCCACACAGAAACGCCAACTGACCCAGCCGAGGCTCGAACCAGCGACCTTCTTGCTGTGAGGCGATTGTGCTACCCACTGCGCCAACGTGCAGCCTGAGTTAAATTTGGTCCTATTAATTTATTTAATTCAAAAAATTAACAAAGCAGTTGGTTTTGCTGTATTACACCCAGAATTAGGTTGAAATAACGCAGCATTTATTTTAGAGTGCATCATGTAAATTATAGTACATTTATACAACAAATTGGAAATATAATGTAATAATTCCAGATATCAATGTAAAAATAGCCCAATGTGAAACTTGCATGTTTGTATACTTTTTCTGCATGCTGATTTTTATCTCTAAGAAAATAACTTTAGGTAGCAATTGAATTGAATAGCTTGAGCTTTGTATTTCATATTTTAGTAATGTGCAAGTAATGAAGTTTGCTATATACAGTAGTTTACAGATTTTCTGATTATTTTAACGTTAAGAAAATTGCAATTATAAAAATCAGCAATTTTCCCTTGTTTTCCATAAAAAATGCTGAATAATGACTTCAAAAATGGGACATAATAAACCATCATTTTTGCACACAGTTACTCTTCACTCTTCAATTACTCTCTACTCTCTTTAATGTTTAAAATCTGTGTTTTAATACAATTTTGCTTAAGCATTTTACACAACTAACATACCGCAGAGAGTAGGATAATATGAATATGAACTATTTACAAAAAAGTTCCGAAATCTTAATTTAATCCTCAGTTAATGCAAATTTGAGTAATGTGTTTTTTTGCTTATGACCATTTACTTTCAAACCACTTGAAATAAGGAAAGTAAAGGTTTTTTGTTTTTTTGCATTTCTTTCAAAAACAAATTGCAATTAATTGCCATTATTTTATAAAGAAACACCAGAGCCACTAATACGTCAGCATTGTCAGGCAGAAATCATACTAAATAATCAGTTATTGCTTGAGAAGTTTATTTTGAGTTTCAATTATAATATAGTTTCGATAGTAATATTGTTTTTTTTTTTATCAAATAAATGCAGCCTTCGGTGAGCATAAGAGTCATTGAAAACCTCAAGTGTTCCTAACAAAACATAATAATATAATAGCAGACGTGCCGCCGACACTACAAATCCTCCCTCAAACATTCCAAATCAACTGCAAAAGTTTAAAGTTACATTTCATAAAAATTCCCCAACAACTCCTATTAGGCCTCTTTTTATTCAAGCCTTTACAGTTTGAGCGTAATAACGTTGGTATCAGCTCACAGCAAATGAACGCAGATGAAAGCTTGAACCGCGAGTCGGAACTTTCATGTCTCCGCTGAGGCTGAAACTGGGGGCATTCTGGGATGGGGGTTTTTACTGTGGTTTGTTTATAGGGGCTGAAGGATAACCGTGGCAGGCAGTGACTGGAAGCCCTCACTCGGGACAGGAGAGAAGTCAGATCCACTCAGACCAGGGCTGATTCGATTAAACAACCACCGAGGTCCACCGTTCAGGTTCGCTTTTTGCATATGCAGGGCCGCGGAGACCGAGACCCCATCAGGGGCCGTCTGTCCATTCAAAAAAGAGAGAGAAAAAAAAAACATCATTTATTTAACGTGTTTACTGTTTACTGTTTCTACCGGGCCTTAGAGAGGAAATTAATTTTTTACAATTTTCCCCTAAGTATAAAAGAGCTAGGCGAACTCTAGGGTATTCAGGCTTTCAAAATGATGAACAGTGCGAGTCTCTTTGATTTTCATCACCTTTATCAATGACAGATATGATTTTCCTCTTCTCTCCCAGCGTTATGAATATTTCACCATAAAGGGCCTGTCCGTTTACTGTAGGGTGGCAGGAGCCAAATGTAGATGGAAGTGTCAGACAATTATTTCTGTCAGTTTAATAAGATCACAAGGTTCTCTGATAAAAGCAAGGCTCGTTTAGATGAATATCTGTAGTTACAAGGTAACAATGCCTTATTGTTTTTGCAAAAAAATATATAATAATTAATGAGAGGGGGGAAATGCTTCAGATGGCATTTAAAATACTTGGGCCTGTCAAAGTTGTACTGTGTTATAAATTAAAGATTCGAGAAGCATTTGCGGTGTGATTTATGAAGAGTGGATTGGTCAAACTTCAGTCATGCTAAATACAGTATTCATTTTCATTCAATGTTTTAGTAGGAGAAAATATAGCAAAATATAAAGCATCATTCATTTTATTTCATTTTTTTAGCCAATAAAATTAGCGTTTCAATGGATGCTGGAAATTGTGACAGACCAATATTTAGGGCCAGACAGAATCTGCAGACATTTTTTTTGCTATTTATGCGCAGAAGTTTGTAAAAAAAAATCTGTGAATTGATGCAGAATGATTGTATGATGAATGAAGAGTATAGTCACTAAAAACTTAAAGCATGAAATGTAGATTTTATTAACTTTTATTTAAGTTTAAGAAGCAAATCCAATTAGATCGACTTGTTTGGTAAAAAAAATCTAGTGTCTCATATAATATATAAAGAAAGGAAATATTACTTTACACACTGTATAGTAAATAAATCACATAAACATTTGCATATTATCCAATAATATTTCTGAAATTAACCTGAATAAATATATATTTTCACATATTTACATAAGTAAATATATAGACTCAATAGTAGGTTAAAATATCTGCGGATTTCTGTGCATGCAGATTCCATGTGAGCCTACAAATATTTTACCAAATTGTTAATTCGAGGATATATTAATATATCTATTTGCAAAAAAAGACTTATCCACTTAATACCCAAGTACAAAAATACTTTTGTAGATTGGGAATACTTAAAATATCAAGGTCAAAGTTTCATGTGACAGTTCAGTAATCATTACTAAATATATTTTAACAGTTAAAAACAGTTTTACGAATTCATTTTGCGTAAACCATGACTTTCAACTTTATTTCCAGATTCTTTGATGAATCGGAAGTTCAAGAAAACAACATTCATTCATTTTCTTTTCGGCTTAGTCCCTTTATTAATCTGGGGTCGCCACAGCGGGATGAACCGCCAACTTATCCAGCATATGTTCTACGCAGCGGATGCCCTTCCAGCTGCAACCCATCACTGGGAAACATTCATACACACTCATTCACACACATACAATACGGACAATTTTTAGCTTACCCAATTCACCTATACCGCATGTCTTTGGACTTGTGGGGGAAACCGGAGCACCCGGAGGAAACCCACGCGAACACGGGGAGAACATGCAAACTCCACACAGAAATGCCAACTGACCCAGCCGAGGCTTGAACCAGCGACCTTCTTGCTGTGAGGCGAACGTGCTACCCACTGCGCCACCGCGTCGCCCCAAGAGAACAACATCAATTTGTAATAAAAAAATCTTTCGTAACATTAAATACGTCTTTACTGTAAGCAATGATCTGTTTAAAGCTTTCCACAAATATTTTCCTTGCTTTTTCTTCTAAAACACTACAGATTCACTATTAAAAAAATGCCAATTAAAAGAATGTTAGAAAATCAAAAAATACAGTTTCTAATTTGAAGTGATATTTTTGCTTGCCCATAATTAAGAAGACATATTATATTAAATCTGCAAAAAATATTCTCTAAAAATGTTAAATGAAGGGTTATTTTCAAATGCTTCATAATGCTAATTCTGAATATATTAATAAACACAAACGCAACCAATATTATAATATTTTTACAACACAAAGTCAAGTTTGGACCGACTACAAAACAACAATTGAAGTAATACTTTGAAGAGAGTAAATAGTTACTGAACAATAATGAGTTGAAGCTGCTTGAATTTTTGTTACAATATTGTTAATATTTTACCCTTAAATTAACAAATTCAGTTGATCATCAGTTTTGACCATATAACATTTCAAATTAAAAAATGTAGTGATCAGCTCAACACAGCGAACCCAAACAAACCAAAGATACAGTCTAAAATGGTCCAGAAACGTCCAATCAAGGATATTTAAACTCAGCCTAATTTACCGCCGGGGCCCCAAAGCGGCGTTTGATTTAAAATCGAACTCTTTGAGAGCCATAAGGGGGCCGCGAGAGCACCGGTGCTTCTAAATGACAAGCTGACTATTACACCATAAAGCAGCGGCAATTTAAATTGCAAAACAGGTTGCCAGGTCTCTTCAGAAGCAATATCTGTGAGCATTCCGCAAATGTACGAAATAAATATAAAAGGGAGGGATATGCAAATGAGGGTGACGGAGGACTACTTTGAGGCGAGTAGGTAATGCTGCAGCTATTCATCACGATGGAGAAAGAAAGCACCCGCGTCCGTCCTTAGCATATTCTAATGAAGGCCATCATGCAAATGAGCGTGACCTTTTCTGGGCTTTTTTTACACAAGTTCACACTGAATGGAGAAGTGTGTACATACTCTAAGGCAAGCAAGCAGACACGAACGCACACCCGTCCCGGAATTATATGGAGGCATAACAAATACTCTCCCCCCTCTTCAGCCGAAACACCATAGTGACTAATTACAGCAATCAATGCAAGTACAAACAGAGCGAGCAGCTGTGAAAGAGGCAGGCCCCGTACCGCATACGAGGACCGTCCCGATCGCTTTTCGGGATTTCGGAAGAACGTTGACGAGTCTGAAATGACAGGGGCTTATTTCTTTGGAAGCCCTCTGGAAAGATGTCAGACTAGTAAATAAATACATCCACAAACCCAACATTCCAGTGATTAACACAGAGAATATGCACTTTTTATTGTCAGTATAATTCACTGTAGTGCATTTTACTTAAATGTGCATTTCATTTTAGTCGCTGATATTAGTATTTCATTGGATCATAATATGGAGAGTAGACATATAATTTCGAATTGAACTGTAAGCCCTCCAGTGAAATATTTATTCTTTTTCAAATAATTCTCAAGTGATATTTAATCGAGCAAAGAAATTTTCACAGTATTTCTGATAATATTTGTTCTTCTAGAGAAAGTCTTATTGTTTTATTTCGGCTAGAATAAAAACTGTTTTTTTTTTTTTTTTAAACAATTTTGAGGTCAATATTACTAGCCCTCTTAAGCAATATTATTTTTTGATTGTCTAGAAAACAAACCACTCTTATACAATAATTTGTCTAATTACCCTAACTTGCCTAATTAACCTAGTTAAACCTTAAAACTGCACTTTAAGCTGAATACTAATATCTTGAAAAACATCTAGTAAAATATTACATTGTCATAATTGTTTTACACTCAAAAATGCATTGTTGCTGCAAATGAGCTGAAACAACACAATTTTGGAGATTTTTTTTGGGGGGGGGGGAACTTATTTGTTTTATGTTCAATCCACTTAAATTTGTTACATTAAGTAAAGCGATTTGTGTTGGGACAACATGGATGAATTGTGTGGATTTTTTTACAGGGTACTAAATAGAGTAAATAACTATTAAAATTCAGTTGTATTTTTTAAACAAGTATAAACATATTAACTGCAATAAATCTGGCTTTTTCTCACTGTTGATACTAATCCATTAACTAACAATGAGACTTTTTTGTAAAGTGTTTTCTATTGTACTTCATTATCCTTTTACAATTTTATTTGGTTGAAACATTTGCTTACTCTGAACATTTACATATAAAGCAATACAGTATTTTTTGTAATTATACCTGTTAAAGTAGCCATTTTGTTCAGTTTATGGTAATATTGTAATTTGTAATAATACCGTATACATATTATATATATATATATAAAAAGCTTCTTGCAACCAAAATTTATACAGTCATATGCTTAGTGGGGAGCAGTGAAAATGTGACCAAACTGTTATACAAATACTTATATACTAAAATATCTGGAGGCATAAAACATTTATCCACTTAACACTTAAGTATGATTTACTTAAATATAAGTGCCACATGATCAGAACTCTAATACGCCGATTTGGTGTTATAAGAATAATTTCTTTATTATTTTAACAGTTAGAAACCAGCTTACTGATTAATACTGTGTGAACTATGACAAACAACTTTATTTCCAGACTTTTTGCTGAATATGAAGTTCAACAGAACAATATTTTTAACATAATTAACATTTAGAACAACATTTTTACAGCGAGCCGTTTACTCTACATACCCTTACAGTGACTTTGAACTTTTCCGCTTGTAAAGATTAGGCATAAATATTGAAATATTGAAATGAAAGATGCCCTGCTTACATAGATGAAGCTGAAGGATGGAGGAAGAGGAGGTGGATCAGGGGAAAGGGGGGGGGGGGGTTGTTGGTCGGGTATCTCCTGTGCATCACTAAGCAGACTGGGCCTCTTCTCTGCACAGACAGTTATGGATAGGAAACATTATCAGCCATGGTAATTAAAGGCAAAACTTATACATGCTGGGAGGGTGGAGGGGGGCGTTACGCACACCCACCATTTATCACACGCTCCGGCTCTGGCAGAGAGCAGATGAGGTGGACCGCTCCACCTTTACAAGCTTTTACACGCTTGCGCTGGTCCAACACTTAGGAGGTTTTTGCCCCGTGGTGTGATCTCGAGAAACAGAACTCGCGTTAGCGTGAAAAACTAGCTGTAAATACAATTAAATGGCAATGCAGAGGAGTTAATGCTTTTGCCTTTTGAATAATTGCATTGCATAGAAAGTGAAAAGAAAAAACACACCGATCTATTTGGTATCTCAAGTGTTTCTATTAAACAGCAATGAGAGGAAAATAAGAGAAAACGAAGATTTTTGCTTTTAGATTTTTCTGTAAGGAGGAAAAAACATGTTTCTCCTCTAAAGATCGTTGTTTCAAACTCTTAATTTAATACAAAAAAATATTCTTTACATTTAGTATACATTTTTAGTAAGAACTTGCAGAGGCACAGGATCAAGTAATTAAATTAACTAAAACTGAAACATGAAAACATTTTTGTTACTTCATTTTCACTTAGTATAACCTAAACAATATCTTAAACGTCTTTTCTTTTAAACACCTCACATAAATTATTATTATTATTTCTAAATGTAAACGAGCCAATATATATTTTATATATAATTGACACTATGCTTTTTAAATGTATTTATTTTTATGTATTTTCCAACTTTTTTTATTTGAATTTTTTTGTTTGTGTTGTAATTTCATTTTGTTTATGGGGAAGGGTGGGGAATAATATTTGTTTCTATTGTTCTGTAAAACTATCCTGTTATCTCTGTAAAAGTTTATATATATATATTTATATGTATCTATATTTATTTATATATGTTTTTATATATATATATATATTAAAAAACAGATCATTATTTAAATTAAAATGCTAAAAAATATATTAAAATATAAAGTGTTAATTTTGCCCCTCAAAAGTTGTTCTCATTAAAAAACAAGTTTGTGATATTTGTAGAATCACAAAACGAGTCATGATTAATCCATTTAATATAAATTTCCCTATTTCTGTTAATTAAAAATAAAAATAAAAAAGCAAGCAGCTTGGTAATAATTAAAGCAGAAAGGCTTGATATATTTGAGGAGGAGGGCCTTAGAATATTGTGTTGGACAACAGGGGGCCTTTGAGGAAAAACAAAACTATTAATGTAAATTTAATCATTTCTCATAAAACAAATCTTGTAGGAGCAGTTTATTGTCACAATGGGCCAAACAAATCAAGTGAAGAGGTATCTATTTGCAGTACTTCTTTAATAAACACCAAAACAAAGGAGAATCCACAGTGGAGAAAACATGTAACAGCGCAGCAATACAAGACAAACAACTGAACAAACTGAAGGCTAGAAATAGGTATTGCAGTCCAAATTCAAAACATTAGAGAAGGGTTTTTTTCACCAGTTATCTCACCAGCTTAAGCCAGACTCACACTTCGATTGTAGGATGTTAAACTGTAGGAATATGGCTCCCATGTCACACTGCGAGATCTCAGCTGTCAAAATGTCAGACTGAACGACAATAAAGACACACCAAACACGGAAAAAAACTCACAAGGAGTTCCATCAGTCATCTGTGACCCTTTCACTATCCCACATCCTGAAATGATACCTCACAGCAAACATAAAAAATCTGTAGAGGTCATTTTGCTTACAGTGTGCCTCAATTATAAAACTGGGGGTGGGGGGGTTATTATTGAGTTTTATTATTACACTCACGTATTGGCACACTGGTGATGGGTGATCAGCTGGCAGGAGTAGCAGGGAAACAGCTTTTTGATTGTGATTTCTTTGTGTCGATTTGGAAGACAAAATATTCAAATTTTCTGTTATAAATGCTTAGATGCGTCATTAAACATCACTGCTCCTTTCAAATCAGCTCCATACTTACCAAATTATGTCAGAGGCCGTAATATAAGTCAAAAAAATGCTGTGGGTAAAACTTTGGAGTTTGCATGGATAAGAAATGGCGGCTTTAAAACCTCAGGACACAGACAAGGCATGGGAAGGATTAAGTGGTGTGTCCTACAACTCTGGTCCGTGAGTAAAAGTTTATTTTCTGAAACGCTTTGGATTTAAAAGCATCCCTATTAAAAACTAAACAAAACATTAGGTAGTTTTAATGGCAACCTTCGTAAACAAAGGAACTTTAAATACTGAACAATGATTTCTAACGTTACAGCTTACAAAGCTGAAATGAAGATTAATTATTAGATGCTGAAGCAATTATTAAACAAAACCTGAAAACTTTAACCACGACTCTCAATGGGAAACTGGGCGTTTGTATCAGAAAACGTAATAAAACAGGCTAATAAAAGGCTTTGTTGGATTGGATTGTTTTTGTGGATTGCGTCATCATAATCGCCGCTCCTATTGGTTCTTGGATTGATGTACATTGCAGCTTTCGTAACACCAGAACTTCACAGCCGATTCGAATGTTATCAGTCGATTGAATGGGCATTATCAGTGGTTTATCAGCTGATAGATATGGGCCTGTAGGGGCCTACTGCGCCTACTGGTAGGCTCAGAAGACTGTTATCAACCATGCACATGGTTAATCTGCTGTTCTCGTGTAAATCCAGCAGAGGCCACTCCGATTGACCTGCCCTCCTCCTTCCCTAAACCCAACCGTCTGTTTTTAAAAAAGCAATAAAAACAAATAATTAACTTTTTTGGCTTTTGTCTTACCTGCTTTCTGAAACCGTTCTTTGCCAGACTCGAACTCCATCATCGCTGTCAATTCCGCACCACGTCACAAGTCTGCTGACGTACACGGTGAGCCACTGGAGAAACTGATAATGGCTCAAAATCCATTCATATGGAGGTAAGCGTGTATACCGCCATGCAGCGTTCGTTTTAAAGACAAAATGCAGAATGAGCCTATGCTGATTATTTATTAAATTATATTACTTCCCATTAATTGTATTTTATTAACGTCTACCCCTACCCCAACCCTAAACCCAACTGTCACAGTAATGTAAAATTTCCCATTAATTGTATTTTATTAACATCTGCCCCTACCCCAACCCTAAACCCAACCGTCACAGTAATGTAAAATTTCCCAATAATTGTATTTTACTAACGTCTACCCCTACCCCAACCCTAAACCCAACCGTCACAGTAATCTAAAAACAGATCTGGATTTGGAGTCTTCTCTATTAGTATAGCTGATTAACCATGTGGATGGATGATTACAGCCTTCTGAACCTACTAGTAGGCGCAGAAGGCCCCTACTGGCCCATATCTATCAGCTGATATCCACTGATAACGCCATTCAATCGAATGATAACATTCGAATCGGGTGAACTTCATCAGAGGTCAAATCTGATCGTAATGGCCATTAAGCGGCTGTCTGTGAACAAGTCAAACCAACGATTGTAGCCTATAGGATTTCAGGAATCTTTTAGGATTTCCCAAATTTGTCTCAGACAGCCAAATCATGGCTGAAATCGCACAGTGTGAGCAGGGCTTTACTTAATATGTGCAAAAGCCCACTGCCTAACTTTACTAAACCTCTCCTCTTGGGTATTCCACCTAGAAGTCTGTGATGTTACTAAAAAAAATGCAAGGTCTGCACATTTGTTGGGACTCTTTGGCTACCCTATTCCCACACCTCCTGAAGCTCACATTAAACATACATGCACACTTACATGCTGCATACAGTTGCTAAGGAATGGTTTAATTCTAAAATAGCATCAATGTTTTAAATCAAAGTACTGTTAAAATACTGCAATCATGTACACAAAACAGCACTTTGCTATAAAAACCCCAGACACAACAAACAGGTTGAGTCTGGACCCACAATCTAGAGTCATGGGACTGTATGCAAAATAAAGCATATCTAAGTATGAGGGGGGAAAAGAGCAAGCAAGGATCATGATGCCCTGTGTGTATGTGTGTCAGCCCTGAGATGAAGCACCATTCTGGCACACTTCATGTCATAGAGAGCGACATCTCCAGCCTGCCAGGACCAGTCAGCACCAGCACTGTCACAAACACACACACACTCACACATGCTCTCTGGGTTTCTCGCACGCTCACTCACACACACGTCTACAGGCGTCCTGCAGATACTGACACTGTGCTGGAACAGCAGGAATCCAGCACATCACATTACCATCAAAACCTGCACTGCCGAGACAGGTCTGTGTCACACACACTTTGACATATACACAGCACACGGGAAGGATGAAAGAAAGTATGAAAGAAAGAAAGAAAAAAAAAAAGCAAACAATAAAAAAAGACAGACAAGAAAGAAAAGAACATTCTCAGAGAGGATGAGAGGATGATACATAAACGGAAGGAAGGAAGGAAGGGTAGAAACAAACAAGAAGAGGGACAGATGGAAAAGAAAGATGAAACAGTGACAGACAAATAGAAAGGAAGGAAATAGGCCGGCGTGAAGAAAGGAACACAAACAGTAAGAAAGGAAGGAAGGAAGGAAGGAAGGAAGGAAGGAAGGAAGGAAGGAAGGAAGGAAGAGAAGAAACAAACAGGAAGAGGGACAGATGGAAAAGAAATATGAAACAGTGACAGACAAATAGAAAGGAAGGAAATAGGCCGGCATA
>CAIGQV010018201.1:11469918-11483032 GCA_903798115.1 Danio jaintianensis
GACAGACAGACAGACAGACAGACAGACAGACAGACAGACAGACAGACAGACAGACAGACAGAAAGAAAGAAAGAAAGAAAGAACACAGACTGAAAGGAAAGATATAAGGAAGGAAAAAAGAAAGAAAAGAATATAAGATCTAAACAAACAGACAAGAAGAAACGATGTCAGACAGAAGAATGTCGGGAAATCAAACATACAGAAAAGACGAAAGCAAGCAATAAACTTTCATTCGCAATGCCTTAAAGCATTGTTTTTTTTTCTTTCCTGCAATGAAAAATTACAGCAACACAGAAAGTTGGAGCACAACATATTTTAAATATGGATCCATTTAAAAACCTTTTTTTTCTGTGCTAGACCTTATAGACCATTTCAATGTGGTCGTGTTGGGCCCATGAACATTTCCTGCTTGTAATCAAACTATTTCATAACTGTAACAAGAGGCAATTTAATCATAACTTAATGTTAAAACAGCTATCATAACATTATTTATCAATTTGTGACTCTTTTTGGATTCTCGGAAGCTATATAATTTAAAAATGTATTACAGGACATATTTTGGGACCATTGTTTTTGTTTACATCCCTCAAAATGGTATATAACATTCTGTTGAACCCTTATACCATACAGTACATATTGATGGCATTTCGGATTTGCTCTAACAACAATCAACAACAAGTCAGAAAACTACAAGTGGCATGAACATTTCCCAGGCACGGAGGGCTTACGAGGACAAGCAGAAGGACACGAGAGGACGAGTGCCGTTGATTGAAGACATCAGCGATACCATGCAAATGATCTCACTGCATAAAACTTTTACAAGTAAAGGGGCATTTGGGACCCGTTGCGCGCACACACATACGGAAAGTGAGATGGCCAGTAAAGCAAACTGAAGCGCGGGAGAAGAGATGGAGAGACTGATAGGCGCTGATCTTCATGATAAGCGCTCCTGACAACTTGTGAGCGGTTTGCTGGTAGGACACTAATTGCCAGTGAAAGGTGACCGGGAGAAAGGCAAAGCGGCTCAGCTCAAATAGGCCTCTCGCCTCGGTCCGACATGATACCCTACGACAGCGCACATCCTCGTATCAAAAAGCGAACACACACACTTGACGCCAACCCATCACTCTCTGCAAAAAACGGCACACTGATACTCCCCTGGCACCCTAGGAAAAAAAGCGAGGGAGGGCGAGAGGCGAGGATTGGAGGATGAGAGAGATGAACCGAATTGACAGGTAGCCCACGGTGGTGAGGTTGAAGTTGAAACTGCCTGGAAAGGAAAAAGGAAGGTGAGACCCATGAACTGAGTGCCATTTAACTGGCCAAGACTGAACCTCATCCACTCGTCTTCACAATGACGTGCAGGAGCCAAAAGGCATGTGCTGTCTTCAAACGGCTTGTGAAAGAACTATGGGTGATAATATAGGTGATGAAAGAGTTCAAGGTAATTGGAAGTGCATGTATTATACTGCAGGTGCTGGAGTGGTATTTTAGTGGTACATTCAAATAAAACTGAGAATTTTATCTTTTTCTGAGAAGGAAGTCAAATCTTTAAGAATTAAGCTATGTGAATTAGTCACAATAACAGTAGCAGCTGAAGCATTGTGAGATTAATGTTATGATATTTGGAAAATAAACTTATAATAAATAATGAGTAATACAGTACAATAAAAAAAATTTTTTTTACATTTTTAAAAAAGGAATTTAAAAAGCCAAAAAGCCAAAATTTTATTTACTAATATTCTCAAAATAAATCCATAATTATTGTTGGGATAATAAACTTAAAACAATGAGTAATACAGTACAATTTAAATAAAGTATTTTAAAGGGGTGGTCCACTACGATATCACATTTTAAAAACTTTAGTTGATGTGTAATGTAGCTGTGTGAACATAAACAACATCTCTGAATGTAATACGCTCAAAGTTCAATGCAAAGGGAGACATTGGCTTTTACAGAGTTAGCTTAGCAAAGCCTACAGCGAACGAAATTTGGGGACTACACAAAAATACATCCGGGCTAGTGAGATCACAAGGGCTTCCGGTTACGTGCATTCACCTCGCGCACACACCCTGCGCAGCGAAGGAGCATGGCCAGAGGTGCTGTAATGTTAAAGCAGTGAAAGCTAAAATGCCATCCAAATGCTGCTATTTCCACAGATCTTCGTCTGTTTCTGTATTTGGGCTTCCAAAGGACATAACACAAAGAGAGAAGTGCTTACAGTTTAATTTTAATTATGTTCCAGAGAATTATAAAAAAAAAGATACAGCGCTAGCATTTGACAAAGGAGAACTTCCAGAATCTCTCCCAGTTCAGTGCTGGATTCGGCTAAAACTCCTTCAACCGACGAAGCTGTGGATTGTGAACCACAACCTGTAAGTATTTTTATTTGTTAAAATTGATAAACTACAGGCACCGTTTCTAGCATTAACGGTATGCTGTAGCGAGGACGTAAACAACTGGAAATGCTGTTTGGCACTGCTAACAATTTAGCTACAAATTCATATTTATCAGTCAAACCCCTGTAAACAGCCACAATATTCAGCAGCGCGTGCAGTGTCTCTCTATGCGTGTCTCTCTAAGCGGCTGCTTTCCGTGCATTCTACATCTCAAATAACCAACTCGCTAAAGATATGTGAACGTTTCATATTACTTACACATGCTTATTCCGAATATATGTGAAAGACACTTGTCAGATTTTATTTTAGAGAGCAGCAGGCGTGAGCTGTGTGCTCTTCATTTCTGTCTGATTCAGGTAGCTAACGCTGCTAACAGCTGCTCTGACTGGACTGTTTACACAGCACAAAAGCACGCACTTGTAGGGACGTGACGTGAAGCCAATCCGCGAATCACAGCACATTATGTTAACGGACCAATCAGAGCCTCTTGAGGGCGGGCCCTTCAGAGGAACTAGGAAATATGACAGTAGTTTTCATGCTAGCTGAGTAGCTGTATATAATCAAAGATATATGAAAAAATTACGTGATTTTCTACAAGTGAAACATGAGCACACATTGCTTTGCATCTTATAAACACAACCAAGCCTTAAAAATACACTGTGGACCACCCCTTTAAAGAAAAATCCAAAAGCTAAATTTAAAAGCAAAAAAGCCAAAATTTTATTTTATAATATTCTCACAATAAATCCATAATTACAGCATATATATGAGCAATATCACACAAGTAGCAGTGCGATATGGCTGTATATCGGCACTGGTGAGAGGCGTGCGTTGGCTCGAAGCCACAGGCCGAGTGCCTTAGTTGCAATCAGGAGATCACAATAATTAACCCAGAAAAAGCAAGAGCAAAGCAAACACTTCCAGATTACTATGGTATAAATACAGCACTACAAAATACAAAAGAGAGAGATCGACTTAGAATGTCACTTACCTGTTCTGTAATGATTTGTTCAGCTGTAGTTTGAAACATATACTGAAAAAATGCTGTTTTTCTCCACTAAAGACTTATTATGCGGTCTCTGTCGCCATCTTGTGGCGGAACGTCAACCATCTTTGCTCTGCTCAGTATGACAGGCTGATCGCCGCCATGTGCTGAATCTCCGAAATTTTGAATATTTAAAATAAGCACTATCCTTATAAATAAACTGCCTAGTTGCAATCTAAACAACTAATTTCGCGCCTAAAAAAAGTCTCAAAAGTACATTATGTAGTCCAACAGCTGCAAAGTTTTTTGTAAAACTGTAGTCCTCTGCTTGCCACTCATGTGGGCGGAGTAATACACTAGAGGCTGTAGAGTGCTGATATTACTTTAATATCTCACGGCTATCAGCCAATCAGATTCGAGAACCAGACAGAACTGTTGTATATAATATATATATATACGCTGCACAGGAAACTGATGAGGACTGTTAATGGTGGACAGAAAATAAGCAAAATGAGAAAAATACTCATCAATTATGCCACAAAATCAAGTTTTACGAGTTTTTCCAAGCGAGAATATAGTTATTTTAAAGTCAAATCATTAGTTTATGTGTAAGGATAGCGCTTGTTTAAAAATGTTGGAAGCTCCAGGCGGTCAGTGGCAGCTCCGCGAACGGCTTATTTGTTCTCGTTGTATTTTTTTTGGCAGATCGCGGTGATAAGTTTCATAATTAATTTATGACCGCAAATAATGTAATATTACACTGATCCTGTGTGTTTGGCTATCTGCTTTTGTTTTAAAGAAGATAAATAAAGCAGAATGTTATCTTACCTGTCAGGATACGTTTTTTTCTTTTGCAAAATTTCCCTACATATTTAACAGCAAAGATTTCTGAAATAGGCTTTGGCTGCTTTCTCTTCAAAATGCATCTTATGTGCCCTTGAACTGGCGTTTCATAAGATACAGCTTTGTGAATGTTTTATTTCATGTGTATAGACTTGTGTAGATTAATGTGTTTTTAATAATCGTAACGTTATTCTACTTAAAGCAGCGATCGCGGTCTTTTTGTTAGATCAATTCCATGAGATCAGTTTGCCTAGCCTAACACTTTGATTGAAACAGGCATAATTACACGATTTATTTACTTTAGATGTTAAAAAATATTTGTTAAATGGATTTTATAAAAACAGCATGTTAAAACTAAAGTGTGAAGGCTTAAAGTTGATAGGAAATAAATTATCTTTAGCCAATGTATAAAGTATGTTTATTATGAAGTGTAAATCGCTGAAATTCTGCTATAGGTAGCCCAACTTTCGCAGTATTAAAGGTAATGTTAAGAGAAAGCCAATATATACAGATCCTCCCTCATCAGAGAAGTGGTAGAAAATAGACAAAAGAAACATGTGTGACTGGGAATGTGACTGGAAACACACTCGAGGTGTGACTGGTAATGTCTTATTTGTCCACCTGTGATTGGATTGATGAAATCGCATCTTAATATTAGCAGGTATAAACAGCACGCACATGATCTCTCCCCGTCTGTCTGCCTGTCAGCCTGTCACAGTTGATTCAGTGGACGGACTAGACAAAGTACATTCATTCAGACAAAAATTCAGACAAATATTGCGTTGCAAAGTGCAAAACTATTTTAAACTTAGGCCTACCTTGGCAAATGACCATGGAATAAGCAGGATAATCAAAGGCTTGCCGTGCATTAAAGGATTTTAATGCACTTCGCAGAGGCGACCACACTCCGCTGCGCGTCATGTGGTCCTTCGCCTCCACGTCGTGCATTAAAATCCTTTAACGCACAGCAAGTTGTTGATTATATCTTATATATATATATATATATATATATATATATATATATATATATATATTATATAACAAAAGAAATTTTCATTTAATAAAAAAAATTGAGACAAGTAGTAATACTTTTGTATATTAAATGAAATTAAACATATTAAATAAAATATTATATTTAATATATTACATAAAAGTAAAAAATAAATATTTGGCAGCTAAAAGTTTGTAATGTTAACTGTGCTGCATTTATTTTTACTGTAAAAACAGACACCTGTTACCTGCTATTTTAAAATATTGCCCAATATACTTTCTTGTATTGCAAAACTTCACTCTTAATTTCACAGGATTCTTCAGAAAGCATTATAATATGCCAATTTAGTGAAACCAGTTGTGCTGATCAATGTTTTCGTGGAAACTTTATGGAATTGTTTTAATTCCAAATTCTTACTCACCTCAAACTTTTAAAATATCTAAATTTTCAATAAAGTTATGCATCAAAAATGATTAAACTATTGTGTAAATTGTAAATGTTTGCCTATTTCAACATGCCACAAAACACTATAAATTGTTAGTGACAAAACAAATAACACAACTTAAGCAAACAATTATGAAGCAAACATCTTGGAAACTACATTTTTCTTTAAAACTAATTTTTTAACTGTATATATTTGAACGGTTTCATAAAATTTAGTAGGAATATTAGCAGTTTTGTCAGGGTCTTTTAGGTCAAATCTCTGACAGTGATTAGCGTCTGGGCATGAATGAGACATTTGGTCTGTCTGTTTTCTCCATGGGCTTGTGAAACAATGCTGTTGAACTGCACCGCACATACAGAGCGACAGAGTGAGAGAACTGGCTGTAAAAAATATTCCTGGCACCATACATCACCAGCGCAAACTCTGGACAATCTGCAGCTTATGTGGAAAAATAGGTTAGTTATGGAGGCAAGAGAAGTGAGGACAGCAGAAGAGAGAGAGGGAAAGAGGAATGGAAGAGGTAAATTTATAACGGCCAAACAGTTTGGCCATAACTCCTGAGGAGAGGCATCTGTCGAGAATGGCGACAGGACTGCTAGCGGACAACGGCCACAGGAGGATAGCAGCGCGTGAAAACCAAAGTAATGGTTAGCCTGTGCTAGCGCGTGTCATAGGTAATCAATGCAGGAGGGAAGTACAGGGTTACAGGGAAAATAAAATGCCCTGGTAGAGTTGCATCAGAGCTGACAGCTCTCCAATAAGTAGATATTGGCTCCTCCCATGTATCCCATAATCACAGTCCAAGCCCCCTATACCATTCCTACTATTCCTTAATTTTCCATGTACATTTTCCTAACATTCCTTCCTTTCCTAAATAGAGGTTCTGAGGTTCTCCAAAGTGGACATCATAATAATTTGTGAAAACGTCCAATGAACAGAATAAGAATGCTCCAATAAGAAAGAAGAAATGTTTGAAGGTATTTAAAAATATATATTTTTCCAAAGTTGTCCATTTAAAAAAGTAGTATTTTACAATCTTTCTTTAGAATGTTTTATTAAATTCAACAATACTAACAAGTACTGGTGAATCTGACCAAATGTTTTCACTGCATTTTATTTACAAATATTTAAGTTTAAAAAAAATTTAATTAATGAATTAATTAAATTAATGAACTTTCATTAATGAACTTTCTGAAATTAATTCTCAACTGAATGATTCAATGGCTCGATGAATCAACATTTTAATCTCTTGAGACAGTGATGAATACAAATATATTTTTGAACACTTGTCGCCATCTACTGGTGCAACATTGTAATTGATATAATCATTACTTGAAGCTTCAAGCTACTTTTACAAAGTAATTTGCTCTGTTTCACTACCATAGACATCTGTGTTTATATACAAATTATACATTATCCTGCAGGTACTGTGTTGGTTAAAAATGACTAACAATTGAAGCTGTATATACTGTAGCTATACATGACAACTGCTCTTTAGCTGCTTTTCCACTGTGCGGCATGGTACGGTTCAACACAGCTTGGTTCATTTTTGTTATGCATTTTGCATTTCAACTACATACTGTTTAAAGTGAGTGGGATAATCGCTATAGCTGCTACTGCCGTGACATCTTCATAAGCACGACAAAAACAAACAGCACAACACTAACCAATCCCCAACACAGATGCAATAGACCAGAGCTTCTCAAAGTCTGGACTCCACTCCGGATCTGGACCCATAGAGAATTCAGTCCAGACCCACATAAACTACCAAATATTTCAGATTTCAAGAGCACTAAATGTAAGTAATTAAAAGTGTGGATTTACTACTTTGAAAAACATGCTAAACTTGTAATCTTGCTTGTTTTCAAATGTCTTTTTGGTGATGATTGAAACCGGCAACGCTGTGTGATACTGTCATTATGGCATCCAGTCAGTGTATGATGTTTACGGTAAACGGGTGACAATCTTCACTGCAGTGAGTCTTTGTATGTGTGAGGATGTCAGTTCAGAGAAAACAAAAGTTGAAGAAAATTTGAGTTTTCAAAAGATGATTGGACAGATAGGTATGCATTCATTTTGCTCCAGTTCAGCACAACACTGTTTTGTTTGATCTATAATGAGATAGTAGAAGTTGTGAAAAGTGTAAAGGTCAAATGCCACTATGAAACAAGTTTAGGCAGCTGATGGAGTACAGAAAGTGCCATTTCTCACTTTAGACTGTTCTGTATTTTGCATCATGTTACTTTTGACCAACTTCTGGTTGTGTTTTGTTCATAAAAAGAACTGACACTTAAATTGTCACTTGTCATTTTGCAACTTTTGCACTTGTTATTAATGCATTTTTAAAAAGAAAAGGCATTTAATTTTTGTACAGTATGAGCATGCTTATTAAAATCAAGCTTTGTTATAACCAACTTTTCCAGACCTTTGTCACTGATGAAAGTTCAGATTTGGGCCTTTGTGACTTTGAGAAGCCCAGCAATAGATGATACTGATGGAATGGTGTTCTTGAACAGTGGCTGCCACTGAGTTTTTAAATATTGCAAGTTTGGCATCTTGTGTTGCAAATTTAATGATGCTGGTAGTGACACTGATAGTTACGATTCTCTCAGACCACTCGGTGATCAGCAGTGTGTAAGTCACATTTTGCTTACAATATGGCTTGTTTGGAATCTCTCCTGAGGTTTTACTTAAAATACCAAGTACTAGATACAGAAAGCAGTGTGAAAAATCCCAAGAGTGAGCCCTAGCAAACTGAACCATGCCATATCATGCAGTAGAAAAACAAAAAGTCAGCAGCGCAAACGTAGGTTTGAATATTCAATATTAAAAGTTTAGAAGACACAGCCGAATATTTGTCAATTATTAATAAGATCATGTGTGTCTGTTTAATCCTTTGACATGCACAGACAGGTGTAATCAGTCTTGACTGGTCCCTGGAGCGTATGATCACACTGGTGTGATATGAACGTTTAGTGCATCAGCTCTTAAATTTAAATCTTTCATGTGATTGCTTATGCACAAAGACAACATAAACTACAATTTTTGGTGTTTTTCAACAAATAACGTTTTTATATTAGGTTTCAGATTTTTAGATAAATACACAAGTATTAGCAAAACATGGCATTACTGGTTTGTAAAAATTCACACTAATGGCTATGGAGAGGGCAATAACACTAATTTTACACATGATCTGGTGATTGTGCGTTATTCACAACAGATACACACTGTTTACGTAACTAGAAAATTTACTCTATTCCATCCCAGTTAAACAGCCACTTACTTTCATGTAGTTTAGGAGAAGTTGATGAATTAACATGTTGCCAATACAGCAGATCCGATCCCACACTAACATGGCGATGACCATCAACTGTCATAGATCATATAATAAGATAATTATAAAGCTGTTTACATGATGAAGTACATATTTTTAAACATATGTTAGAATCATAATATCAGATATTCCACAATAAAGTAAAGATGGTTGTCAATATTTGCATAAAAGGAAAAAAAAAAAAAAACATTATAAGCAAAAATCATCAGGGCTGCGGCATCAGTCATAAACTTTATGCATCACAATGGAAACTTTTAAATCAATGCCTTATAAATAATGGTCACAGTAAAATAAACGTGCGTTGGAGAGGGGGGGTCAGTGTATTTAGAACTTGCGATTAAAAGGGTTAATTCAAGATCGCAATCTTTTAATGATTAATAATATCATACAATATGATCCTTATTAAGCTGTGCTTGTACTTGTACTTACGATGAAGTACATGTTTTTACATATACATTAGAACCATAATATCAGGTATTTTAAAATATAATAAGGATGTTTTGCCAATATTTGTATAAAATGGAAAAAAAGAGACAGAAAGAAAGCTGCGGTTTGTCATGTAATAAAATTCACACATCACAATGGAAACTTTCAAAGTGATATGTTCTAAATAATGGTCACATATAAAAACACACACACACACACACACACACACACACACACACACACACACACATATGTTGGGGGTTGGAGGGAGTATTTAGAACTTACGTGGGAAAGGGATAAATCAAAATCGCAATCTTATAATGATTAAACATGCAGCTCTAATTTACAATGTAACTGAAATTCTCATTACACGCTGTAAAAGGGATCCACAATCACACAATCCTTATCCTAATGACGAAACACCATCTTTCCCCTTACCTCTAATGCACTGCAGCCCTTCCAGGCCATCATTTGAGGCCTAATCCACCTGGCGCATATGCAGCACAGAATCTTCTCTCTCGTCCCTCTCTTTATTGATCTGGCTGGTGTGTAGGGGCTGGATCTCTTTACAGTGTGGTGCCAGACTGTTGGAGCCAGCGTTCTGGACGTCTGCTCTCGGTAGGACTGATGACGACACCCTGAGGATCCTCTCCACACGGACCTGAAATAATAAAACCCCGCTCGCGCCCTCCATCACCCTCTCAGCTGTCGATACATGTGCTGCACGCGCTGAAATATGCGAGGACATCATGCCCGCACATGAGGAGACTGCGATGGTATTTATGTCATGTGGCTGGAATACAAAAAGCCTGTTTGTGAATGTCAGTTGCAAAATTGCTTTTTTGATGCTTCAATTTATAAATGAAAACACGTAAGGAGGCCTGAGATCAGTCAGAGGTTGCTATAACCGATCGTGTTATTCATCCCAGAGGGCTAAAATAAATCTGACTGAACAGATGAGACAGCTAATGACTGCAAAAGGCTGTGCTGTTTTTTAAATTTAGGAGTTTGGCATAATAATAATATCATCAGCGTTGGGGAGGAACTACAATACAGAACTAGCTCTCTAATATCTCAGCAGTAGCTCACTGTCTTGTCATTCTCTTGAATAGATGTGAGAATTACAGTTTGTTTTAACAATTAATTTGTGTTCAGTTAGTTAATTTCATTAAATTAGTTTAAAAAAGGATTTGAATGAACTGAAATGTGTCGGTGTGCCTAAATACAACATGTGAATAGTTAATCGAAAGCACACATGCATGTTTTGTTGGCACATTCACACATGCTTACTGTACGAGTTCTGTCTGTCACGACAATTGTCTATTTTAATCAACCTTTAATTAAAAAAATTGATACTCATTTTGGAAATGCTTGAATCAATTCTTACTGTATAATTGGACAAAAACTTTTTCAGAGTTTAGCAGCTTCAAATAATTTCTTCATAAACCAACAAAAAGCTAAATCTATTTAAGATTAATAGATTAAATCTATCTATTTTAAAATTGAAAATTTCAACTACCAGAGATACCAGAAGTGATGGCTGCTTTCTAAGTGATGCTTCTTGAAGCCTTGCAACTTTTACAAATGTTTTGTTGCGAGTCAGTGTTTCGAAGAATGTATCAAACTGCCAAGGTCTCAGTAAATAATGCTTCATAATGTCATAACCTTTTCAAAACTTATTAACATTTCAAAAGTTAACAGCGGTGGGGGTGGCAATGTTCTCTGTGAACTAATGAATCAACTAATGAATCAAGCTGGATTCATATATAATCACTGATGTCTATGGTAGTGATCAAAACAGTAAATTGCAACCCAAGCTCATTAGAATTATGTGCCCATGCATGGATATATTTTTGAGAACCAAGAAATATGTACTGGGGGCTACATCTTCTTGCAGTTTTTGTTTTCACAAATACACTAGAGGCCACTGTGTACGTTTTTGAGAATCTCAAATACCTTACTGGGGCACGTTTTCTCATAGGTGCCATTTCTTGTAAATCCACCAGAGGACGCTGTGTACATTTCTGTGAATATTAACATCCTTTTTGTGTGCATCCGTGAGAGAAGCCGGTCAACATTTCAAGCATAATATATCAGCTTGATATCAACTGACCCACCTGCATCCTTCCCTAAACCCAACCGATAGTGTTTTTAAAAGCAAACTAGAAGAGAAAAGTCATCGCGGCTGCGTGTTTCTATCATGATGTCACACAGCTTTTTTTGGGTTTCATTTTACCTGGTTTCTGGAACCGTCCTTCGCTGGACTCAAACACTGGCCTGCTCCACTCCACGTCCCAAGTGTGACAACAGTCTTGGTGAGTTACCGAGGAAACCAGTCATGCTGAAAAAGTTGTCCATACAAAGTTAAGTATCGCCCCATATCGTTCGTTTTACACCACAAAATGCACCCACATGTACCCACAAGCATATATTTCTCAGTTCTTAAATATGTATCCCTAGGCACATTTTCCCAATGAGCCTGAATGGTAAATTACCTTTAAAAATTATATAATATATTAAGTGATGATAATATCAATTCCATTTTTTTACAATTAAACAACTCGCTCACATCCTTCTGCTTAGTCCCTGATTTATCAGGGGTCGCCATAGCGAAAAGAACAGCCCAATTAAACAACTGTCTATAGTTATTTTATTTTACCTGAACTTAGATTAGTTTCATGCATTTGATAACATTTTAATGAGACATTTGTATAATTAAAAGAACTAATAGCAAATAATATTTTGCTATGGCCTGTTTAGCTGAGCCCTCCATAGAGCAGCAGTCCAAACAAGCCCTGAAAATTGATAAAACACGTTGTAGATACTTAATATTTAATGATATTAAATTATTAAATTACTTCATTTTAAATAAAAACTGCAATGTGTTTGTAAAAGCTATATTTAACACACGTGTTGCATTTACACAAAATTAACCATAGCTAACAGACGCCACCAGTGTGTGGTGTTTCAAGGAAGGATGTGTAAATGGCACATTTGAGTAAACATGGCTGAGTAACGTATTTGAAATTTGCATAAATGTACACAGAAGCCTCTGATGGATTTACGAGAAGGACATGCAAACCTGGTGCAGTAACGTATTTGAGATTTTCAAAACCGCACACAGCGGCCTCTAGTGGATCTGTGAAAAAAAGCTGCAAGCAGACGTCGCCTCTGCCATGTATTTCACGGTTCCCAAAAATGTAGCCCGGGGAACGTATTTCCCAATGCTCCTAGGTTGTTTCCATTGATGGATATGTTGTTAGAATAGGACCAAATCTGTCCGAGATCCAACACGATTTGAAAATCTGAAATCTGAGGGTTCAAATAAATCTAGATACTGAGAAAATGGCCTTTAAAGTTGACATAGACTCAAACGTACGTCACGATATGGAAAAAAAGGACAATCCTAACTTTCCTTTCATGCCGACTTTAAATCTGTCTAAATTAAGTGCTTAGCAACCTGCATTACTTATCAAAAATGTAGTTTTTATATATTTACAGTAGAAAATTAAGAAAATGTCTTGAAACATCATCTTTACTTAATATTCAAATAATTTTGACATAAAAGAAAAAACTATAATTTTGACCCATACAATGTATTTTTGACTACTGCCAAAAAATATACCCGTGCAATATAAGACTTGTTTTGCTGTCCAGGGTCAGATATAATATGTTGCCAGCATAGTTTATT
>CAIGQV010018201.1:11497541-11522377 GCA_903798115.1 Danio jaintianensis
TGTGTGTGTGTGTGTGTGTGTGTGTGTGTGTGTGTGTGTGTATGTGCGTGCGTGCGTGCGTGTGTGTGTGTGTGTGTGCCAGAAGAGGGTTGAGAGAACAGAAAACACTTCTAAACAGATGCTTGAGAAATCTTGCTTTAGACACTAATTTGAAAGAAATTAAGAATTTTACTCACGACTTGTACAATATTATAAAGATTTCAAATAAATACCTTTCCTTTTAACTTTCCATTCATAGAAGAATATCACTATTATAACAAAAATTCTTCTTATTATAAAAATTATTATTTCATTAATAACATCTTAAGTCAATTTAACTAAAGACCCTGCAGTAGCTCTCTTAAGATTTAAAAGAGACTTAATAAAAAGTGAAAAAGAAGGTATACCCAACAAATACTGTTTGCTGCAGTAAAAAAAATAATATTTCAATTAAATGGCTGCAGAGAAGACCACTGACATTAGAGGAATGGGTAAGGACAGTGAAGTAAATTTATGGGATGGAAAAATAACTTATAGTCCTTTAAAAAAAAAGAACTAGGTGAGATGCGATGAAGTTTATAAATGCCTCACCTTTTTTTCTTTTCTTTTCTTTTCTTTTTTTCCTCCCTAAAAAGTTCTTTTTAGTTCACCTTTTATTTATTTTTTTATTTATTTATTTATTTTTCATCCCATCTAAAGCTACTGTTCTGAGTTCAGGGTGTTGGAAGTTTCATTTTTATAAAATCAAATGTGAATCTTACACCAATCAAACATTTGAAGACAACTGGCTGAATTTATGCTGATCTCAAACAGCATGAAAAAAAGACTTATGCAAAACAAAAGTAAAAATTGTATGATCTTTTTTTCATTTCAATCAGAAGAAATTTGAGTGAAATGTTGAACTGAAAATTTAAAATGAATAATTCGCACAATATTCCTAATTATCAGTTTACTCAGCATTATTTGAGAGGGAAAAATATTATTAAATGCATTTTAATATTGATTTTAATATTGATTGATTTTTGATTTTAATATTAAAATTATGCATATTATTAAAGTATACTACAAATATTGTCTCATTTAAATAATTTATTAAAATTTGTCAGTCATCATTGAAGCATAAAAAAACTCTGAAAAATATAGATTATTAGAAAATATTGCTTTCATTTTAAATAATGTTTGGTTAAAATGTTTGAAAAATACAACTTTTTCTGTTTTAAAAAAGAAAAAAAAGTTGGTTGAGAAAAAATATACAAATTATAACAACAATGAAGAATGGGCAGGTATGTCCACATTTGAAATAATGTAACTAATGTGAAATTTATCATTTCAATTTGTGAACACTCTTAAAAATAGAAGCTTCAAAATGCTTCCCCCACATTCCAAAGACATGCGCTATAGGTGAATTGGATGAACTAAATTGGCCGTAGTGTGTGTGTGTGCGTGTGTAAATGTGAGAGTGTATGGGTCTTTCCCAGTACGGGGTTGCGGCTGGAAGGGCATCCGCTGGGTAAAACATATGCTGGAATAGCATTGGCGGTTCATTCCGCTGTGGCGATCCCCTAATAAATAAGGGACTAAGCCGAAGGAAAATTAATGAATGAACTTATTGACAAATATTGACAGAATGCACTTATAAAAACCCGATCCCATAATAAATGTATTGCTTATAGTTTGATCCCAGAAGGAAATGAAACAAATTTGTGTATTGTCAGAAAAGTGGCTAATATGTATGAATTCATAAAATTTTGTTCAAAAACATACGATTTTTAAAAGGAGGCATGCCCCCAAACCCCACCCCTAAATCCAACCATCATTGGTGGATGAGAAAATCGTACTAAAATGAAAGAATGTGACCATACAAAAATCACTAACTAATAATAATAATAATAATAATAATAATAATAATAATAATAGTCACTTTATTTTTAAGAAATATTTACATAATAGTTCCCCCACATATTAATTTTAACAGCACAAAAATTGAATTTGACTTTTTTGTCGTTGTTGTTGAATTCTTAATAAATTGCTGTTGTATTGAACAAATATTATGATTTAAGTTAATGAGACATGCTTTTGATTTCTAAAGTTGATTTTAACCATTAAAACGGAGTCCATAAAAATGATAAAACTGAAAAATACAGACTTTGGCTAAAAAAAAAAAAAAACAAATCTTAATTTTTTTTACTAATTAATTTAGGAATGAAAATAGTGTAGAGCAAAATAAGGCTTGGAATTATAGAACGGAATCACGCAGGAAGGAATAATGCTTTATTTTGTTGTAAATTGGTTATAAATTGACTACATTTAAATTTTATTCATTTCTCTTGAGATTTGTAAATCTCTTTTTCAAACATGCCCTGGACGAACAAACCAAAAAACAAACAATAGACAGTTAATCAACATAAATCAATACAAATATTATAAATTAACATATACCACCACAACATAATCAGTAAGATTGTAATATATTTTAAAACATAATAAATACGTATCTAATAAAAATGAGAAGATAATAAATTAAATTAAGATAAATATAAAATAAACTAAACTTAAACCCTCATTTGACAGCTTACCGTAAACCAAGTTATCACATTTCTACGTCGTTCTATTTTAGAATTTGTATTATTATTTTCAGACAACTTCAGTAAAATGTGTCAGAGTTTACCTCACTGTCTCTACCAATACACACATAAGAAAAAAAAAAAAAAAAAAGAAAAACCCCGCCAGCATCCAGGCAGAAAGCATGGAGTTAAATGCGAAGGAGGAAGCCGCAGTCACCCAGAATGACAGCACCAGCCCTTGCAGTGGAAAACCTGTTCCTGCGCTTTAGATCAAACCAGATCCATCATTTTTTTCTCGGCGAGAGGAGCGCGCAGCATCCGCTCAACCCCTGCTACGACACCCCAGCCACCAGCAGCTCTATCAGGCCCTGATGTGGACAGACAGCCGCAGAAAAAAAAGGCCCCGAAAACACTGTCACTTCTCCCAGCCTCATGTGTTCAACTAGAGCGATATGACGCCTTCTGTCCCCTTCTGTCGACGCTCGCCTTGTTTTTCTTCCTTTCCTTTTCCCCTTCACTCAGGCTTTTTCGGGGTCAACTAGTGCTGCTTTTGCTTCAAGTTTTATTGTATTGATCGAGCCGCCGGTGAACAGTGATTGAAGTGAGCGGAGTGTATAAATATGCTGGTCCAAAGAAATGGAATGATAATAATAATAATAATAATAATAATAATAATAATAATAATAATAATAATAATAATAATAATAATAAATAAATTTTTATTATGTTTTAAAATATTTTTATTAATTTATTACCATAAAGCACTACAAAAAAGATTAAATGAGACTACAAAAATACGATACATAATAAAAAATAAGAACAACGTGGATCAAGTCAAAAACCTTCAATAATATATTCATAATGTTTAAAGTGTTCTTGTCGTTTAGGTCTTAGCCATCTGCATATGTGGATTTAACAAAGAAGATAGACATTTAAAATCTCTAGACATTTATTTATTGTTGTATATTTAAAAATTAAGGGTAACAAGAATGTCTCATTAGTTGATGTTAATGAATGCATAAAATTCAAATTAACAATAAGCAGTACTTTTCGTGCTTTGTCTATTTGTTATGTTAGTTAATTCTGTTCATTATTACGTTAAGTAATATGGTAAGACATATTTTAATAGCGAAAATAATGATAATAATGATAACTGTAATTTTCATTGCAAGTTCATATTATTTAATGCTATTAATGTTACAAAATAAACCTTATTGTAAAGTGTTATACCAAAATAAAGTAATTAGGATACTATATATTATATAAAAAGTTTAATGTTTAAGTTTATTAATATTTAACAAGCAGTTTAATATTAAACAACAAAATATTGACAAGTGTATTACAATTTATTACCAATTCCAATATTAATAAAAAAATATATAATAATATATATATATAAAAAATAAACAATGAGCAGTACTGTTCGCACTTTTTTTGTTAACGTTAGTTAATTAAATATAAGTGTATAAATATAAGCTGAAATCTATTAAATAATATTGCAAGACAAATTTTAACAGTAAAATTTTTTTTATTGCTAGTTCATATTATTTAATGTTATTAATTAATGCTACAAAAGGAACCTTTCTGTAAAGTGTTATACTAAATTAAGTAATTAGGATGCTATATATTATATAAGAAGTTAAATGTTTAAGTTTAGTAATATTAAACAATAAAATGTTATCAATTCCAATATTAAGAAAATTATTATTATAATTCTAAAACTAATGATAAAAAATATAATTGTATAATTTTTTTTTTATTTAAAACTCAATACAAAACCATATTGCATAAAGAAATGAAAATAGTTTCCATTAAACAAAAATCAATGTTAATTATAAAAGTAATTATAGCTGTACAATTTATAAACATTTGAAATAAACAGTATAAAACAAGTATTTAAATGTTAAATTATGCTTCTTAAATGTATTTTAGAACATGCTAGTTTAAAAGCAATTAATTATAATTGCAAAATGAATTATAATCTTGCGATGTCAAATGAAACTGTAAAACTGTGTCACTTTTCCGAAGCACTAATTAAATCCATAATCATATTTTGGAGCTAGTTCAGCATTTTGTGGCTCAGTGAATTTTTTAACACTTCAGCCAAATCAGTCTGAAATAATGCACAGAAACATATTTTGAGTATGTAAACTAGAAAAGCTAGCAGCTTCACAAAAAGCGTCACTTGCTAATGTGCTTTTTTCATGATTTAATGTAATTTATTCTTTGACACAAAAGCTCCTAACACAACTTCCAACTCAGGTAAAACAACACAAAACAAACTATTAGCTTTCAACACGCGAGAAAGAGAGCAAAACGCAGGTGAATCCGAAAAAATATCAATGTTTTAAGCAAATTGTCACATTATATAAAGTATGTGTAAAAAAAAGTTGTGCAGCCTGCAACCAAAACAGATTCATCACTGACGGCATGAAAAAAAAAAGGTCTCTTCAGCACATTTTGGTGCACATGGCATAAAGTGTGTTAAAACAGAAAACTATGCTTGGAAATGCTTGAAAGCGGTATTGGATCAATGGCTTTCATTATTACCGTGACTTGCAGAAGTGGCACAAGCAGCTGAAATGAGCTACTTCAATTCTTTCACAAACTCTCTCTCTCTTCAGAGGTAATAACATTGTTGGAGACAGACAGAAAGAGAAAACTAGGCTACAAAACTCGAAACGAAAGCATAACAGCATTATCAAAGCCCAAAAAAAAGTCGGAGAGAAACAAAACTGTCACGTGTCACGCGTAATCATTTTCAAACGGAACACAAAATTATTCTCATCTTTTTTTCTGAGGCGATGAACGAACGTCACCTTAAAATGCGGCAAAAATCACGAAGCGCAAAAATATAAAGGCCAATTATGAATAATTACGTCTTTTCATTTCCAAGCAGATGAAATAAGTTGATTGGTTTTCAGACAGGTCTGGTCTTGCTCAACAGAGGCAAAGCGTCTGCAGTCGGTTAAAGAGGCGAACGAACGACAGCGCCAGATCCTCTCGCGCTGACCCAATCCAAGCTGTCGGCCATAAATCACACCGCTCTCCAAATGACTTGAATGTGGCAGGAAAAACAACCATTCGGCATGACCCACATCAGAGAGATAAAATAAAGAATATCATGGCAATCGGCACAAGCATGTTGTTAGTGATACTGTCTGGCAAAAGCTGAAAATGGACAATCTTGCTGTTCAATCAAGAAAAAGGCTTTTGAAAAAGTCTAATAATGTTTTCTGGCAAGAAATTGCGGTAAAAATATGCGCTGTCTACATTTTTGCAAATTTGAAATACAATACTTAGGATACGTTTTGTTGTAAATTTCAGATTACAAATACGCAAGAGTCTGCTGTCTACATTTTTGAGAATCTAAATTACGTTAAGTAGGGTACATTTTGTTGTACGTTTCAAATGACAAATCCACTAGAGGGCGCTGTCTAGATTTTTGCGAATCTGAAACGCATTACTTAGGATACCTTTTGTTGTAAATTTCAGATTACCAATTCTCTTGAGTGTGCTGTCTAAATTTTTGTGAACCTGGAATCTAAAAATGTGTTAATTAGGGTACGTTTTGTTGTATGTTTCAAATGACAAATCCACTACAGGGTGCAGTCTACATTTTTGTGAATCTGAAATACAATATTTAAGATACATCTTGTTGGAAATTTTAGATTACAAATGCGCACATTCAAACTGAAGAACAAAAGAAAAACAAAACACCAAAAAGTAAATGTTTAAACTAAATAAAATGCACTTTTAAAAAATGGCTACAACACTTAACAACAATAATTAAACAAGTTTTTAAAACCACCATGTGACTTACTGAATTCATTCCAAAGTAATGTTTCAATTAAAAAACAAAGCAAGTTGCTGTCTTTTTAAATAGATTACTGAATCACTAGATCACACGATTTATTTCAAAACAGATTCATTCAGAAACAAAATGCTGTTCTAAATCCCACAAATGATTTTAACATGCTGATTTGGTGCTTAAGAAACAATTATTTTTATTATCAAAAGCTTTTATCAAATAATTGTGGAAAAAGGAGAAAGCTGTAATATTTCATTCATGACTTTTTGAGGAACAGTTTTAAATCACTTTTGATCAATGTAATGCATTCTTGTTGATTGAAAGTATTTATTTAAAAATAATAATAAAATAAATAAACATACCTAAAACTTTGGAACAATTCTGTGGTTTTTTTGTTTGTTTGTTTGTTGTAACTGCAATACTGCCTTTTTTCCCCCGACAAGAAATTTGCAAAACATCCTGAAATTGCAATGCAAATGAATTAGCTTTAAAACTATTTTCTAGAAAAACATGAGCTCTAGAAAGGCCTTATCGATCAAAATTTCCTCTTCAGGTTGATGATCTCCACATTCTTTTTTTTTTCTACTTTTTTTGTGTGTGTTGTCAGGTCACTCATTATGGGGTATGACAGGGGCAACTGGCCCAGACTGAGTAGTTTGAACCTCAGAGATTGCGTTTGGGTGTCTGGTTAAAGTCACTGCCATCTGGGAATGATCTCAGGTGTGCAATACGCTGCATTCGAGTCAAACAGTGAGCCATTTTAATCACATAATGATAATGGATTTGATTAACAGAAGCCATTAGAACGTGTATAACATGTACATTTATTTGCATAATCTGGTGATTATCCTGCATGTTGTGTTATTAAATACGGGATGTATTTCATAACAATGGCAGCAACGAAAAAAAAAAAAAAAAAAATTCATTTGCATTTAAGTGGCTTTGGGTTTCATTAAAGTATTAGTCTCACATTGCCAGATTTTTGACTACTGGGAAAAAAGTATTGTGAATATTACAGTTTATCCTGACCAACAACATTAAAATTGTAAAAAAAAACAACCACCATGCTCATTAAATCTAGCTCATAAATATTAATTTCTTTCCAGAACTGTCTATAAAAAGGCAATATCCGATGTGATATAAGCTACATTTTTTATGTAATGTGTGGTTCTACCAACTTGCACTTTTACAGTAGGAACTGAAATGTACACTAAAATTGACACATTTACAACATGTAAAATGTAAAACAAACACACATCACATCATTTTGACTATACCGCATTCAGTAATCAAATCATCAACAGTTTTAATCACATTTACATTTAATCATTTATCTGCCATTCATCTCACATGTTTCAAGCATGTGGATAACAGACCCCATCATCACTGCAATTAACAGATTTGTTTCATTGACGACCGTAAAAAAAGTTATAATTCATAAAGCTGTAAAAAAAATAAATGTTACTAACACGTGTTTAAGTGTATTTCCTGAAAAAAAGGAAACAAATTGTGTAGTCTCAGACGGTTGGCACAAATGTTATCATGACAAAGGGTGCAATTTGCAAACAACGACATAGCTCTTGGCTAAACTACCAAAGTATGATGCATTGTTTGGGAAATAAACAATGTAGTGGCCAGTGTGTGCCAAAGTTTCTATGTCACAGATCCATCATTTGAACCACGTTACTTACAATGTAAAATTTCCATAATGCTAAAGGGGATGGAGTAACAACTTCTTTAGAGAAAATCTTCATTAACAGATATTTTACAAACACAAACACACACATATATATAAACACACATACACAGGTTTCTTTTCCTATCTAAGTGAAGACATTACACAGACTTCCATTGTTTTTATATCAGGTTAATGATACTGTCTATGGCCTAACCTTAGCCCATCCCTAAACCATAATAAAAACATGTTTTGACTGATTTATAAGCACTTTTAATTAGTGGGGACCAGTGAAATTTCCTCACTAGTGGGTCGTTTTGATATTTTACCATATATGAGAGGACAATTCAGCTCTCTGTAGTATAGCTAAACCAGTACACACACACACGCACGAGCACACACACAAGTACAGCTATCTTTATGGGGACTTCCCATAGATGTAATGATTTTCAGACTGTACAAACTGTATATTCTACTGTGTACAAGGTTCACACTTTGAATTTAACTTTGAATTTATTATGAGTTCTGATAATAAACATTTAGTTTGCTTGTCTCATTCTATCTTATTCCTGCATCTTTAATTGAAACACTTATAAATAATAAAATAATTTATTGTAAACAAAACATAAAACCATTTGCAATGACATGTAATCTCATACAGAAATTAAATATAATCATACAATGACCTAAAAAATATTTTTTTGGGGTGGGTTTTTTTTTCTCCAAACATGGTTTTAGTTGACTTCACTAAGGATGGAACTCCTTATATGGACATTTATCATGGTAGAGTGTGCACACGCACACAACAGCAAGAGCAAGAGCATGCTCATCATCGTGCTTCACTCATAATAAGGAACTCACTGGAGCACTGCACAAGACTTGCTGGAGAATTGATCCAAAGTAGTGTGATTTTGGTTGTAAAGCCGATTTAACCCTTTGACACATGCACGAGTTTTTTTTAATGTGACCATAATTTAGAATTCATTGCTTCGATATTTCCATGATGACACATCTGGATTATCACGTGAAACACAGCAGCCTCATGCACTGCAGTGGAGAGATTAGAGCTGATTTACAACAGAAATCAGCAACTTCTCACAAATTACACTGTTGAAAATTAACATGGATATATAATAGGCCATTTTTGCAATATTTTAAAATATTTAGAATTCATCACTTCTATATTTCCATGGTGACACATCTGGATTATCACGTGACACTCCGCAGCCTCAAGCACTGCAGTGGAGAGATTAGAACTGCTGGATTTACAACACAGAAATTCATCAACTCTCCCAAAATACATGAAAGTAATTGGCTGCTTAACTGGGAGAAGAAAAAAGTATTTATTTACCTAAACAGTGTATATCTGTTGTGAATAACATACATCGTCAGATTAAATGTAAAATGATTATCATTGCCATCTCCCAGATATCATTTTGTTACTTGTATTTAAATATCAGCAACCCCGAAAAAACAGAATTTCATTGAAAACACTAATAAGTATTGATTGAATTTAGCAGTTGATCACACCAGCAGGTAATGATTAAAACGTTTTTCCTGTTATTCAGAGATATCCTAGTTGTTGTTGGTTACTGAAGGCAGGCATACATTGTGCGTTTATTGTGGTCATATGAGCTTGCATGCAATTTTATCACATCGGAAGAAGTTGTATGGACTGTGAGAGGAACTTACGAGCCGAGCAGCTTACAACTTAAACATGTCAAAAACATTTGGGAGGTGTTAGCGCGGTTGAACAAGTCGACCTGTCAATCTATCTGACGTTGACCAATCTTTAGAAGGGAGGAGGGTTAACCCCCTGAACAGTGGGCGATGCATGATGTGTCATGCATGACAGGGTCATCAGAAATGATTTTTACAGAGTTTACAGGGGACTAGACTTTGTAATTCACACACAAGGGGTGACCAGGCTCCCTGGTGCTGAAAAAGAACTTGTGTGTGTAGCAAATATTTGTGGCTTGTATATTAAGATTTTATGAGAAAGAGCGAGAGAGAGCGAGAGAGAGAGAGAGAGAGAAAGAGAGTGAGAGAGAGAGAGAGAGAGAGAGAAAGAGAGCCTGTGAAAACAATGAAAGCAATGTTTTCTTCAGTCCATGTTTTTGGTGTGGAATTTCATGCGATTGCTTTGTAATTTACCAGGCTGTAAAATCATGTTTTATATCACTGCATCATATAAGCTCACTCATGACGTGTGTGAGAACGTACAATCTTCTGACCATCAGAATTTGCACCGTGTAGAAAGTGTTGTTGACTCAGTAGATCTGCCCACAGCACGCCTCAGCTTTTTCCAGAGAGAATCACAAAGCTGTATCTTTCTCTAATAAGTATTAAAAAAACTACAGGCTTTTCAACTACTCTATTGATAGTCAAGATTAAATCAGATTTGTTTTTGAAATGTTTTTTTATTTTTATTTAATCAAATTAACTTTTCTAGTCATCTCAACTTATATCAATCAAACTGACTCAAAATATCATGTTAAATTTTGTGTAACTTTATACAAACTTTTGGTTGAAACCTAATTAACTTATCAAAATACAGTAGTCAACATTCGAAGTGAATCAAAAATGCTTTTCAAAATTGTCCCAGGACAAAAATGGATGTTGTTCAATGCTTTTAGGACAACTTTGATGAAAGGTGATGATCCACTTCAAATGCAACATAAGTTGAAGCAACATAAAAATGGTTGCTGTCTTGACTTTTTGTGATTACATTTTTTATAGTGTGTGCCAGGTCTTTAAAATATAAAATATACTTTACCACAGTGTTTTCTATGGGGTTTCAGTGCTCTGCTCCGGCTCCTCAGGACGCTTACATTTAAACGTCTTTTTCATACGCTTGAACAACTGAATAAATGCTTAGGTCTATTTAAGGGACTGTAATCTGATGCATATAGACAAATAATAATATAACAATATAATGTAACGATGTATGTTTAAATAAATATTTTAGAGGTTGTTGTTTTTTTCTTTTATCTCAGTGTATCTAAGGTATGTTTAACTAACCTATACTTGCACTCAAAAAATGACCTTTGATGTTTTTTCAAACTACTTATTTTAAATGAGCTAAAACCACACAATTCTTGAGGTATTTGTTGGAACAACTTAATTATTTTACGTTCCATCCACTTAAATTTGTAAAAAATAATAAGTCAACTTAATTCCTTTACAAATCAATTGTGTGGAACCCAGCATTATACAGTAACAAATGCAAGGTTTCACACAATTCATTCATGCTGTCCCAATGCAAATTGATTAAGTTGACATAACAAATTTAAGTGAATTGAACATAAAACCAAAGAAGAATTGTGTTATTTCAGCTCATTTTAAATACATAGTTTGAACAATCTGTAAGAATAATTTTTTGAGTGTTTGATCAGTACAGGTAAGGCTGTGCATTTTTTTCTAATAATTTAATGGACTGAGTTCAATAATTCTGCATATACTATAGTATATGGTTACCACACTTAAGAGTACTGCTCAAGACATTTGTTCAGATCAAACTCCTCAAACTGCTGCTGCTGTGTGGAGTTTCTTACACATCACATCGAAAGCCTTTTAGTTCAGATTTTTTGGCTTTGAACAATGTGTTTAGGTGTGGTAACTGTAGAAAAAGATGCTGCATGCAGTGCAATGACATAAACACAGCAGCAGCAGAAGACCTGCAGCCACAGACAGACGGAGAAAGAGCCACAGGACGCAAAGTAAAAAAAAAAAAAAAAAGAAGAAAAAAAAAACAGGTCAAGCACCCCTCTCACGCTGGCAATCATAACAAGAAGCCGTCCACGGTCTCGGTCTCTCAGCTCCAGCCACGCAGCATCTGTCTGTCTCGGGCAAATGTAGACGTTACAACTAAACTACAGTTCCAATTCACCTGCCTGTTTGATGCTCCGCTCTCACACATGACAACACATTGATTTTACTTCTGCCGCTGCGCCGACGTCCGCCTGAAGAAATCCATTAGGCCGACACTTCTCGTTTCCCGTGACTGACAGGGTGACAGGCCAATGCTTTCCACCCGTGTACGTTTGACGGACAGCTCGACACTTAAACAAGCCCTCAAGTTGCTATAATAGTTTAAAACACTTTCAATTACCTGAGTCAAACAAATTCAGCCGGCCGAGCGCTTGGCTGCATCTCTGCAGGCTCGTCAGTCCATTCTGAACACAGATATAAAGGGTTGTGGAGGCCGTACTTCAACCGGCAGCGGCTGTGTTTACTGCATCAAATACGCATTTGTGCTGTGAAATGTTGCTTTGTACACTTTTATAAACTTTACAGCGGTACATAAAAGTCGCAGTTATGATATTTTGAGGAATTGTGATTGATGTAGACGTATATGGCTCTGTATATTCGAAAACAAACTACTGTTTTTATACTATTTTTGATTAAATACATGCAGTCTGGTTTATATTTAAAGCATCAAATACATATTTTATAGTGTGAAATGCTGTGTTACATTTTTATAAAAATGAACAATAGCACACATTCATCATGTACTAATTACTTTGAGGAATGTATTGATTTATGAACGCTGTTGGATCTAACAAATGCAAAATAGGATGATTTTGCAATCTAGAATGTTTAATTAAAATTACATGTTGAAATATATTCAAATAAAACTTCAGATTTGCAATAATATTTCACAACAATACTGTTTTTACTGTGATGAAATAAGTGCAGCAGTGTGTGTATATGTACAGTATTTATTGCATAAAACACTTCTGATACACTATAGATTTGACATTTAATAAACTTTATAGGAGTGCAATTAAAGACAATGCTTGAATGCAAAATAAGACTATTCATTCATTCATTTTCTTTTCGGCTTAGTCCCTTTATTAATCTGGGGTCGCCACAGCGGAATGAACCGCCAACTTATCCACCATATGTTCCACGCAGCGGATGCCCTTCCAGCTGCAACCATCACTGGGAAACATCCATACACACTCATTTACACACATACACTACGGACAATTTAGCCTACCCAATTCACCTATACCACATGTTTTTGGACTTGTGGGGGAAACCGGAGCACCCGGAGGAAACCCACGCTAACACGGGGAGAACATGCAAACTCCACACAGAAACGCCAACTGACCCAGCGACCTTCTTGCTGTGAGGCGAACGTGCTACCCACTGTAACAGTTTTAAGGAATAGCCATGTCAATAAAGGCTTTTTATTCTTTTTCCACATTTTTCGAGTGCCTTGGACTAATTTTTGCTGTTTATTCTGATGAATCCCTTACCCAAAGAGTACCGACACGTTATTTAAGCTACCCCTGAGCACTTTTTGTTAGATTTTTTACTTTAAAACCTTATTTAATGAAACAATAACTAAACTAAAACTGGGACTTGTATCTCATTTTGGCTAAATATTATGCTGTCAAACAATCAAACTTAAATGAAAAAAGGTGGATTTTGCAGTCTACATTTTAATAATTGTGAAATAAATCTTGTTAAATTGAAATACCAATTCACAATACTGTTATATATACAGCCTTGAGTGCATATTTACAGTATGTTCTATACTGTGAAATAGTGTATTACATTTTCATAAAGTTTACAGAAGCACAAATTCATCCCGCATAAATTACTGTGAGCAATATATTGATTTAAGAATGTTTTTGTATCCATATTTGACTCTGCATTATACATTAAAACAATCAAACCATCATACGTAAATGCAAAAGAGGCTGCTTCTGCAGTCTAGGACGGAGCGAGCGAGAGAGAATTGCTTACATTACACCAAAGCAGTGCAAAAAATTAAGGTCAGAGACATAAACAGCTCATAATAGTAATGCCACCAAATAATGATGTGCTGCATAATTTAGCCAACAACAAACGATTCCTCTCAGGGAGGCACTTCATATTTTTCTGTTTTCTGTCATTTTATTCCTAAACAAAACTGTGAATGTCCTTAATGACCAAGGTCATCTCCCTGTAGGAATACCAGAGACAGGTTTTGAAGCTGGGTTGCTGGGCTTTCCTGTGTATTTTTATCCTGGCAGAATCTGGTAGAAACGCAGCCTTGTCATAATCATTTAGCCAACAGCTAGAATACTAATAAAACCCTGCGAGGAAATGAATTAAAATAAGTACTTGATTAAGGGGACGTGCGTAGCTGAGGGTTTTTATATTTGGATGTGCGAATATTCATGGCTGTGACGGTCGTCCTCTATTCCCTTGACAAAAGGGTCACTCTGTTGACTCTCTAGATGTTGTGTGTTTGTATTTTTTTTCTCAAATGCACATTTACATACAAAATGTAAAGCTCTATGTGAATGTCTTTAAAAACTTTTTGATGAACCGCACTTGCAGACTAAAGCAAACTGTGAAGTGGAAAACGCACTTTTTTCTTGAGCAATACACCATTTGTTGATCGTGTCAATACTATTATGCAGATAATGCATTGTGCTTGACCGATACAGATTTAATTCTGAAGCAATTTCCAAAATAGCATCAAACTAAACTGAAAAAATTTTCCTATAGTGTGACTTGCAAACTCTTCATGCCTTGAGGAAAATAAAGCTGTAAAATATTTTAGCGTTATAGTGGATGAAAGAATATTCATGTCTGTGATGGCTGTCCTCCATATATAAGAAGCTACTGTTGACAATTTAATAATGTGTATTTTTTAGAGATTTTTTTTGCTGATACTAGTTTTTAGAATAAAAACTAATTTCAAATCAACTTTTTAAATGATAAAAATATACAATTATAAAAGTAAACATTCGTTTCCCCCAAACTGCACTATTAACAAAACATTATCACTAATTTTTTCTCTTTTTTCTTACTTCACAAAACTCCAACGATTAAGCTATACACTGTAAAAAAATGCTGGGTTCCACACAATTCCTTTATGTTGACTTAACACAAGTAGATTGTTAACTAAATCGCTTTTACAAATTTAAGTGGATTCAACATAAAACAATGAGGTTGTCCCAAAAACAACTTAAGAGTTGTGTTGTTTCAGATCATTTTAAATAAGTAGTTTGAACAAGCAACAAAAGTAATTGTGAGTGTACTTATGAAATATGCTTTGATTAATTCCTGTGTATTATTATTTTTATTCATTCATTCATTCATTTTCCTTCGGCTTAGTCAGCGGAATGAACCGCAAACTTACCCAGCATATGTTTTACGCAGAGGATGCCCTTCCAGCTACAACCCAGTACTAGGAAACACACATATACTCTCGCATTCAGACACACTATGTCAAATTTAGCTTATTCAATTCACCTATACCGCATGTCTTTGGACTGTGGGGGAAACCGAAGCACCCGGAGGAAACCCACGCAAACACTGGGAGAACATGCAAACTCCACACAGAAACACAGTCAGGGCTTGAACCAGCGACCTTCTTGCTGAAAGGCGACAGTGCTAACCACTGAGCCACCATGTTGCTCTATTGTTATTTTAAAGATACTTATTTTGTGATATTTTTATCTTATTCCGGTGAAGGGAAAAACAGGACTAATGTTTTCTCTCTTTCTGAAAGCACTTATGACTGATACTGTATGTTAAGCAGTTTGTTTTTTTACTCACGCAGCAAATGTTTTAAAAATCCCTTGAAAGAAACATTTTTGACAATGGCTTAAATCTGTACTGGTCTACAATAGGTCAATGCTTCTGCTGCTGGTCAGCGGCAGTTACCTTCCCAGCAGTCTCCTTCAGGATTTCATCATGTATGGGCTTGGCTTGAATCAATATGCATGCGTGTAAGAGGATGCAAGGTTAAACAAATAATGGCGACAAATAGCAAACATAGTGCTGCTTTTACACACTGAAAAAATGCAGCTGTGGGTGCGAGAGCAAGCGTTTCTACAACATGCTCTTGATGACTTGGGTTTGTCCTTGGCTTCGAATCCAAGTGACTTGACTCGACTTGGTTCTCAGATCAGTGCTGTAGTGAAAGCGAGATTTGACCAACTAAGGCTGTTGGCTAAAGTCAAACCCTACACTTGCAGCAGGAATCATCCAGAAGACCGGCTGGTTACTAGGGGTGGGAATCACAGGTTAACTCATGATAAAATATAGTATCACGATATTTTGCTCCCGATGATGATATATCAAGATATCAGCAATTCTGTAATATATTGATATATATCACAAGAAAACCATGCACAATATAACACAATATTTGTAAATGAAGGGGAAAAGATGTATCAAAAAAATTATGAGATGTAATTCTTTTATTAACAGTGCACATAGTATATTTGATAGAATTGCAACAATGTACAATGAGTGCACAGCTGTCAAACAATCTTGAAAATGGTTATGTGCAGAGAGCAGTTTGTGACTAAAAATGTCACATCTCTAAATAAGTAGCCCTGGTTTATTTTAATGCAAAATCATGCATTCCCACTAGATTAATGTTTTTTTTTCAAGAACAGTAACTGCTCAGAAAGGTGAACAGACTCCTCTGAGCACTCATGATGTGTCCAGCAGTTGAGATCATTAGTTCTGTTGATAAAGTAGTGCCTGAACACCAGACACCCAGCAATAACTAAGTTCAGGGATATTTTTCATATTTTAATTAGATCCAATACAGACATGTGTACACTAATTTACTATGTAAAAAGCAAATTGTTTATTGTAACAAGTTATTTAGTCATCATTTTAAAACTAATTATTTTTAAATCATTTTTTTAACCATTATTTATTTCCCTAATATTTTAAACCAAAATTGTTATATAATACCATCTCTACAAGGGTTTCCCGAGGACTGTATGGCTAAATAAAAGCAAGGCCCCTTAAATGATATGTTCATGTCCAACTGTTGATACCACTTATAGAAAGTACGTCATAAGATGGCGCCGCGGATGGCCGCCTCGGTGTGGAGCTCTCCAGTTTTTGCACTGTTTTTGTTCGTTTGTCCTGTTTTATGTTCATCGTACGAGATCAGTTATTCCAGGGACGAGCTGCTGAACATTCGGCAGTACACTCCAATTAATCAGCAACCGGTTTTTGATTTCTCTGGCGTTTTGCTAAGCATTGTTGTCGGCGGAGCAGCTGCACTAGGGAAACGCTACAGGACGCGCAGGCGTGGGAAGCGAGCCAGCGCGCTCGTCAGGCTCAGACAGCGCGGCTTCAGAACGGCGCTGCCGAGCATCCATCTGGCGAATCTCCGCTCTCTTCCTAACAAAATGGACGAACTACTTCTGCTCGCACGCAGAAACAAGAACTTTACCAACTCTGCTGCTCTGTGTTTCACGGAAACCTGGCTGAACGAAGCCATTCCGGACAGCGCGTTACACCTACCGGACTTTCAGCAGTACAGAGCGGGCCGCGATACAGAGTCAACGGGCAAAACGCGCGGTGGTGGGACATGCTTTTACATCAACAGAAGGTGGTGTACGGATGTAACTGTGTTAAAGAAGATGTGCTGTCCTGACGTGGAAGTGCTTTTCATTAACTGTAAGCCGTTCTACTCGCCGCGGGAGTTTTCCTCGTTCATTCTCATCGGTGTTTATATTCCACCGCAAGCACACGTGAGTACTGCACTGCAACAGCTGGCTGATCTGATCACAGAGACAGAACAACGACACCCGGACTCTGTTTTTATCATTCTCGGTGACTTTAATCAGGCGAAACTCACACATGAGATGCCTAAATTCAAACAGCACATTACATGCCCCACCAGAGACAATAATATTTTGGACCATTGCTACACCACAATAAAGGATGCATATCGTTCCGTCGCCAGAGCAGCTCTAGGACTCTCCGACCACTGCCTGGTTCATCTTATACCAACTTACAGACAAAAACTTAAAACTACTAAGCCAGTATTAAGGACTGTTAAGAGATGGACCAACGACACAGAACAGGCCTTACAAGCCTGTTTTGAATGCACTGACTGGAGTGTTTTTGAAGCTGCAGCCACCAACCTCGACGAACTCACAGAGACCGTAACATCATACATCAGTTTCTGTGAGGAGCTATGCATCCCTACCAGGACCTACTTATCATTTAACAATGATAAACCATGGTTCACACCAAAACTTAGACAGCTTCGTCAGGCCAAAAAGGATGCCTACAGGAGTGGGGACAGGATCTTGTACAATCAGGCAAGGAACACACTGACAAAGGAGATTGGTGTGGCCAAGAAGAGCTATGCCAAAAAGCTGGAAAACCAGTTTTCTGCCAACGACCCGGCATCAGTGTGGAAAGGCCTGAAAGACATCACAAACTACAAGACACCATCCCCCAGCATTGATGGCAATAAACAACTTGCAAACGAGCTGAATAAGTTCTACTGTAGATTTGAGACACCCTGACGATCTCTCCACACAGCCATCAACACCTCCAGCCATCTCTCTTTCCCCCCCTGCACTTCAGATCAGTGAGGATAATGTGCGTCAGATCTTCAGGAAACAGAAGAGAAGGAAAGCACCTGGCCCAGATGGTGTTTCACCAGCCTGTCTGAGAACCTGCGCTGACCAGCTGGCTCCCATTTTCTCACAGATCTTCAACAGATCACTGGAACAGCGCAAAGTTCCATCCTGCTTTAAATGCTCCACCATCATCCCAATCCAGAAGAAGCCAAAGATCACAGGACTCAATGACTACAGACCTGTTGCCTTAACATCTGTGGCCATGAAGTCATTTGAAAGACTGGTGCTAGCATATCTGAAGGACATCACTGGGCCATCGTCCCATCATTGCTCGAGTACAAACTGACCCAGCTCTCTGTTCCTAGCTCTGTCTGTCAATGGATCACCAGCTTTCTGACAGACAGACAACAGCTAGTCAGAATGGGCAAAATCACATCCGACAGCCGCACCATCAGCACCGGTGCCCCCCAGGGATGTGTTCTCTCCCCACTGCTCTTCTCCCTGTATACCAATGACTGCACTGCAAAAGACCCCTCCATTAAACTCTTGAAGTTTGCTGACGACACTACTGTTATCGGCCTCATCCGGAACGGTGATGAGTCTGCATACAGACAGGAGGTGGAGCGGCTGGCTCTATGGTGCAGATGCAACAACCTTGAGCTGAACACGCTCAAAACGGTGGAGATGATAGTGGACTTTAGGAGAAACCCCCCTGCACTTCCCCCACTCACCATCATGAACAGCACTGTGGCTGCAGTAGAGTCATTCAGGTTCCTGGGCACCACCATCTCTCAGGATCTGAAGTGGGACATTCACATAGACTCTATTGTGAAGAAAGCCCAGCAGAGACTGTACTTCCTTCGTCAGCTGAGGAAGTTTAACCTGCCACAGGAGCTGCTCGTACAGTTCTACTCAGCTGTCATCCAATCCATCCTCTGCACTTCAATCACCGTCTGGTTCGGCTCAGCTGCCAAAACCGACCTCCGTAGGCTACAGCGAATAGTCCGGACTGCTGAACGAATCACTGGCACTACCCTTTCTACACTTCAAGAACTGTACTCTTCCAGAGTGAGTAAAAGGACTCGCTAAATCACTCTGGACCATTCACACCCAGCACACTTTCTGTTCGAACTGTTACCGTCTGGTCGGCGCTACAGAGCACCGAGCACAAAAACAGCCAGACACAGGAAAAGTTTCTTTCCTCAGGCCATCTACCTCATGAACAGTTAATTATTCCCCTACTGTGCAATAAACATGTGCAATACCTTTACATACGCATTTGTACACAGCACCTTAAAACAGTATACAATGCAATACTTTCTCCTACGCATTTGTACACAGCACCTTATAACAGTATACAATGCAATACTTTCTCCTACGCATTTGTACACAGCACCTTATAACTTGTAAAACTTGTATATTTATAACAAATCTGTACAACAATTCATCATCCAGAGCTCTATTGTCTAACTGCATCTCTGTTTAATGTTTGTCGTATTTTATTTTATTTTTTTTTTCCTCATATTTATTTTGTGTTGTCACTTGTCACTTTATGTACACTGGAAGCTTTTGTAGCCAAAACAAATTCCTTGTGTGTGTAAGCACACTTGGCAATAAAACCGATTCTGATTCTGATTCCGATTCTGAGAAAGTGTGGCAGAATTAAATATTTTGAGTGCATATTCCTGTATGAGGTCGTAATAGCCCTAGAAAGTCTCAGCACTGACCATGGTCACACGATCTTCCTTAAGAGTACAATTTAGCAAAGTGAAAGTGGGTCTATGAGGGAGAAACTCGCGGAAGCTTCCGGTAGAGGTGGGATGTCTGAAAAACACAAATACCTTTGTGCACCCATTTGCCTTAAATTTCCACCATTCCAGTGAGTCATCTGTCTGGTTTATGCTGTTGATCTGCCATTATGGGAACTGCCACCTGGAGGCGGGTGGGTATACTGCCACCAAATCGGTAAATGACTGCAGTGCAACACTGATGAATTAATTCAGATATTTTGTACATTTAAATAAATATCGATACTTGGTTGGTGCCATAGTATTGATAATGACTGTTTCTCAATTTCAAGAACGATGAGAACGGACTTGCATTCTCGTGAAGACCGTTCTTGCCAGGTTACCCCGGAAGAACGAACTCGGGAGACCGCAATAACAGAGAAAGCGTCCTGTGAGAAATTAGATGCTGCGTTCTTCCAGCTGGTCACATGACCTTCATTTTTAACAAAATTTTTTTTAAACATTACAGCATTTATACAACGATTTCAATACATACAACATGCAGAAAAACCTTACAAATATACGTAATATTAAGATTTTCATGCTAATGTTTACTTTCACCTTCTCATTTAGGGAAACTCCAGAGATTAATAAGTTATATCTCTGAACTTTAATAATAAATCTATATAAAATGCTGCAATTACCCTCTCCTTCATTCAGCCGCAATGACTTCTCGAGCGAGTTTTATGCTCAAGTCTGCATCCTCGATATCGAGAACACATACGGGTTACTTTTTTACACACCCTCTGTTCTTGCAGTCTTGAGTTTTGGAACTGAACTTTGCCAGTTGATGATGATGTTACACAAGAACACAAGATCGCTGAAGAACGCATTTTGAGAAACAGCCAATGTCTCGTGGCCGGAAATATTGCGATCAGATCAATTTTGTCTCACCCCTACTGGTCACCGGTCAGGCTGATCATGCAAAAAAAAAACATTCGCTTGTGGTCCTTGGCCAGTCAATTGGTGAATCATTAATATTAGGCATTTTTAATTTGAACACAAAGTAAAGGACAAGAGATAGTATTCACTCAAAAAAATATTTTTGCTGCTTGTTCAAACTACTTAATAATTTTGTTGATTTATCTCGTTTTAAATGAGTTTTTTTGGGGGACAATTTAATTGCTTTATATTCAATCCACTTAAATTTGTAAAAACAATTAGGTTAACTTAATCGATTTGTGTTGGGACAACATAAAGGGAAGGAATTGTGTGGAACCCAGCCTTCAAAAAACCTTTCAGGGAACGTTTGATGCCATCAACAATTATAACCAAAATATGTTTGTGCTGGACCCAACCAAACAGAATTCTAACAGTGAAGCAGTGAATGTTATAGTGTTATAGGTGATGTGAAATATTTTAGTGAATGTGAGAAAAACGTGGTACTATTGATACTGCATTTTTGTCTTTTCTCCTAAACAATTTACATACAAAAAAGATAAAGGACAAGAGCTAATGGTATGACAAAACGTGATCAATTTCTTCAAAAACTTTGAGGAACCGCACTTTCAATCTACAGTAGATTAAAAATCAACACAATATTACGAAAATCTCTTACGCTGGAACTAAACAAACTGAATTCAGACGCATTTTCCAAAATAGATCAAACTAAACTGAAAATGATCCCAGTGCGACTTGCAAACTATCATTCTCAGAACATCCACATCATTTAAAAAAGGAAAGAAAGATAAGAGTGATAGCTTGAGGGAAATGAAGCAGTGAATGTTGTTATAGTGGATGTGAAATGATGGCCATCCTCTATTTCTTGGACAAAAAGCGGCACCATTGACTTCATCAATACTGTTTTTTAGTTTTCTTTTCTCTCCTAAATATATTTAAATACAAAAAACGGTAAAGAACATGAGCTAACATGAGCATAACAAAATGTGCATAATTTCAAAAACTTTGAGGAACCACACTTTCAGTCTCGAAGTGAAAAGCAAACAAACGTTTTTCAACAAAAACATTAGTTGATGCCGTCGACACAATTATTGCGAAAATATATTTGCGCTGGAGCCAAACAAACGGAATTCAGATGCATCTTCAGAAATAGATCAAACTAAACTGAAAATGTTTCCAGACTTGCAAACTCTCTCTCTCTCAGAACATCTACATCGCTTCATTTTAAAAAAAATAAAGAAAAAAAAAAATAGAGCGATAGCTTGAAGGAAATGAAGCAGTGAATGTTATAGTGTGCTATGGGCCCTGATGGCCTCAGTAAATGACATGGGCTGCTCAGTGGTGTGTGTTCTCCTCTCCCATCCCTGATGTAATGACCCGTCCACACTAATGCCTCCACAGGGCACTATGAGTACCTCCATCCCCCACCTGCACCTCTATAACTACCCCCCACCTACTGTGCGCAGGAGCGGCTCCCACCGTCTCTACCGCTGGATGATTTCATTACGAGCAACTTTCAAACTCAGTGCTGAGTGTTTCTCCATAAATTCAAATTATCCCCATTGAAATTATTTGGGCAAAGTTACACTTTTGAATGCAAATATTCAGCTTTATGTTCTCTGTGTTCTCAGATAAGTGGCATAGTGATTTATAAACTGCTTTCCTGAAAGGAAAAAAAAAAGTAACAAGAACAAGCACTGTATATATTGGTGACAAAAAAAGTGTATTGTTGCTGTCATGGCATTTTTTATATATATATATATATATATATATATATATATATATATATAGTTGAAGTGAAAATTTTTTAGCACTCCTCTGATTTCTTTTCTTTTTCAAATATTTCCCAAATGATGTTTAACAGAGCAAGGAATTTTTCACAGTATTTCCTATAATATTTTTTGGTCTGGAGAAAGTCTTATTTGTTTTATTTTGGCTTGAATAAAAGCAGTTTTAACTTTTTTAAAACCATTTTAAGGTCAAAATGATTAGCCCCCTTAAGCATTTTTTTTATATTGACTACAGTCATACAATGACTTGCCTAATTACCCTAACTTGCCTTATTAAGCTAATTAACCTAGTTAGGCCTTTAAATTGCACTTTAAGCTGAATATTAGTATCTTGAAAAATATCTGGTAAATTATTATGTACTGTCATCATGGCGAAGATAAAAGAAATCAGTTATTAAAAATTTGTTATTAAAACTATTATGTTAATAAATGTTCTAAAAAAATTCTCTCCTTTACACAGAAATAGAAAAGAATTCAAATTTAACAGAAGGGCTAATAATTCTGACCTCAACTGTATATTTAATGCGTTTGAATGTTGACGTACAAGAACATCTTTAAAACACCAGCCACCTCGTCTCTAGGAATTTTCTGGCCTCTTATTAATATTCATTTACTTTTATTTATACTTTGTAACCTCAACGGTTTACAACCCAAGCACACAAAATAGGTTTGGGGATAAAAAAGCAAAGCAGAATCAGCTGCCAGTGTAACATTGGCACATAATTATCCCCCCACTTTTAAGACTTTATCCACCAATAGCTGTCAGCCACAGTGGCCCAGAAATATTAGACGCCAATTATCAAAATGGTGATGTCACACTCTCTTTCATCCTCAACGTTTTCAAGCTGAAGAAAAAGGGAATAAATGAGTGCAGGGGATGTGAAGGAGGGCCAGGGGTTGTAAAAACCAGGAGGGAAAACATCTTCCAGAGTCCATTTTTCTCACACTCTTTCCCCATCCGCTCGCTGTGGTGCTGTGGTGTAACACTGCGCAGATATACAATTATCATTACATTTCATTATATCATTGTGAACATTTAGAAATTTGGGAAGGAAGAGCACTGACAGGTATTGAGAAATATAACAGATACACTCTAACACATTAGCTTATTCTTTCTTCAAACGTGCAAGCTCAAGTTTTGGTTAAATGACAAGACTATGCTTTTTACATAAAACCAATTAGAAATGTTTTTAAAAACGCCATTTCCTCCCATTTACTATATCAACAGTTACTGATTCATAGTGATTTTCAAACTTGTGTGTGCGTGCGTGCGTGCGTGCTTACTGCAACAGCAAAGATGTTTATTCATTTGATCTCTTCATTTGATGTTTAATCTCATTTGATTCAGTTTAGACTGATTTGTACAATTAAATGTCTTTTTTATTGATTCATTAAACGAACCGGTTCATAAGAGTCATCTGTTTGTGAATCAGACTTCATTGATTTTGCAGTTTGTTTTTTTGATTCACTAAAAAGCATCAGCTCATAAAAAGAGTAATTTGTTCCTGAATCAGACAAGATTGGACACATTATTCAGTGTGTTTCTATTATATTTATTTATTTATACTTTTTTTTCATATAAGATGGTTTCTCAATGATGAAACTTTTTTCCCTATTTATTTGGACCAGCCCTAGTTATCTATCTATCTATCTATCTATCTATCTATCTATCTATATACAAAAAACGCATTGAACGGTGCTTTTGTTTAAAATATATATTTTTAATTTTATATATTTATTTTAAAAGTACCATTCAATTCATTTTTTGTACTGTGACATTCAATAAAAAAATAACAAAAGGTTTCTCTTTTTTTCTAATTAAATCCTGAAACAAAAGTTTAAAAACAATGTTGTGTGTATTATACAAATATATAATATTTATGTACAACACGCATATACTGTATATTTATAAACTACAACTTATAGGTCTATACACTGTAAAAAAGCCAACAAATGAAAAGTTCTCTGAATAAAGTTT
>CAIGQV010018201.1:11537377-11570546 GCA_903798115.1 Danio jaintianensis
TATTATTATTATTATTATTATTATTATTATTATTATTATTATTAAAATATTATTAGGTATTTAGTAGTGGAATAATGAACAATAGCCAACATAAAATAGTTAAATCAGCCACCAGGGTAATTAATTATTTAAAATAAATATAAAAAATCTGATTTACTAATGTACTATTGTTAATAGTGTTATTATAACTGTTGTGATTACAATTATTGTGTTGTTTTTTTACAATTAGAGAGCATATTTAAATCAGTTTATCAAAATTATCTGACCTGAATTTTTTTATAAATTTTTATTATTATTATTATTTTTATAAGCTACTTAAAATAAAGTATTTAGCTCTTAGCCCTGGAGTCCACATTAAGATGACTGATGAAATTGTACATTTACTGACATCTCAAAACACATTAATAAAATGAATATAGTTGACATTATTATCAATATTATTATTAATACAAATACATGTAAATACAATATGGCCTGGGTTAAAAAACAGCACTCAAAAGCACATACATAATACAACAGGCAGAAAGGGGTGTATTTCCAGCTTCGTATTCAATTTGTGTGTTTAACAAACTCAATCCGGTCGATCCATATAAAGTCCATATAAATAAATAAATGCAAGAATCTGAAAGCAGTATGTTCACTGCACACCGACTATACATAATGCACATGTACACACACACTCATATTGTAGATATAAGATTTTTTATAATAAGTCAGCAGCAGGTGTATAAAGCCTCAACTGCAAACATGCTGCCGCTGTTTGCAATGGAAGCAAAGACACATATGCTTGTTTACTTCTGTTAGCAGATGAAGAGCAGAGTTAACGTTGTGGCAGCGTTATAAAACGATCATCTTTCTGAGTTCATATTCCCAGCAATACCCACTCTTGCCATTTTTCTTTTTCCATTCTCCTCCACTATAGCCGTTTCCCGGGCTCCGTTTTATCTTTTGCGCTGTTTATCTTGTGAATTCCCTCACATATTTCCTCCTCACCTCCTTGCATCTTTCTATCTCGATTCCCCGGTAGCCTCTGAAGTGAATGCACAAATTACATCCCTCCACCTTTTTACTCGGCACTAAATCTTTCCTTTTTTCCACTTTGCTGAGCTTGAATATTTCATTCCACCCATCAAATATGCATCCCATTAATTAAGTGAAATTACTCCCGACTGCCAAATATTCGCTGCCGATGACTGTCAACACAAGATGCACGGCTTTGAACTTCTAATGACACAGCCTCACTTTCAGCTGAGTTACAGCCTTCAGAAAGGCGTCCACGGGCACGCGATCAACGCCCTTCCTCGATGCCAAAGCCTGGAATTAAGTGCTGGTTTCTTTTTCCTCCGGCTTTTCAACAAGCCGCACAATGGATGACACACGCGCACGCTTGACAAGCAAGAACTTCCATTTTAATTATATACCTTTTCCTCATCTTTTAATTGCTGTTGTTAATCAGTCATTAACTTCTACCGCCCCCCTCCCGAGCCCCAATCCTAAATCTACACGCAACGTCTCTCGCAGCTCAATAAATCCCCGAGCGCCCCTCCCCGCGCCGCCTCCAACGTGTAATTTCATTTATTTTTAAAACTGTCATTTTTCCAAACAGAGGTATTTGTTATTTGTTCCAAAGGGCTTGACAGTAAGGGGATTTTAATCATAACTTGCATTAAATTATCAGTCTCCGGATCTGTCAAGGGGATAAATTCAAGACGACGTTAAAGACGCCGCTATTGAGTAATTGTGTTCTGGGCAACACTAATATTACCACTGACTGATTCCAAACAATGGTGATTGAGCTATAGGGCTATTTGCCTTTCACCCTCCCTCGATAATTCCAACCTGTCCGAAAAGCCAAAGGACTCGATATGAGTACAGATACAGGGGTGACAATGGGCCTATTTGTCTCTCCTCCCTCTGAAAAGAAGCAGATGTTTCTGGAGGAACCGACTTCTGGAGTAACATGCACTTTCAACGGGGGTGGGAGTGGCGGGCTGATATGATATGACAGACAGGGCCGAGATGGCTTGACAACAACAGGAAGGGCTGGGAAAAAGATATCAATGCACCGCACCGGGGCGATCGAGGACCCCTGCGACAAAGCGACAACAAATGAACTTTTAATGACTGCGCCGACGCCATGGAAAATCATAACGGGAAGCTTTGGCATATTTACACAGACCTGGAACATCCAAGCGCTTCTTAATATTGTTATCCAACCCATACGCATCACAGTATAGTGCTAACCAATAATTACAATCTATGAGCTGGCGGCACGGCCATGACAACAGTACTTAAGTCTTGTTAATATAGGGTGTCTTTTCTGGCCCTTGTGGCAGATTGCGCACGAAGCCACTTCCTCCTATGTTGTGAAAGAATATGAATAATACGCCACTAACAATTAGCACTGTCAGGATACCGAAACCAAAATTGATTATCAGTTTGGGCGTCATATCCGCAAATTATCCACGCTCGGGTTGAGAAAGATCAAGCATTATTCGCAAAGTTTGGTGCAGATAAACGAAAATATTTACGTTGCACGACTTGACGTTGTGTCAAGGATCCGGTTGCCGGGTCCGGAGGAGGGCCCAGAAAATCCTGAGAAATAGATACGTGGCGTCTAGACAAATTATAACCTCATTTGTTTTGCCTAATGAATTATGCAAAAAGGGGACCTGGCTTGGGCTCGGCTAAAAGTAAATATTTAATATTCATCCTCGCAGTCTGAAATTACAAAACACTTTGCACTGCTAAATGTTTCTCCACCCCGGCGAAATTGCCCATTTTGGCCAATTTAGTTTATGCGTCGGAAGACGCTGATTTGGATGTATCGCGCTTTTAAAGCCGGCCCGCTTGGTGAGACTCTTTTTGTTGTACAGTAACCACAAATAAATGGCTTTCACAATTAGAGGTTTAAATAATGCAATGGCTCATGCTCAGTCCTAAGCAGGATTCCAATGAGCTTTCTAATGCATGTAATGATTAAGTGTAATTCAAATACCAACTGTGTTGTTCAAAATCTGACAGGCAATAATTTGCTCTATTATATTGTGCCATTTAATTGCCTGCTACCGACAACCTCTGACGTGCCATGAAGCAATGATTTACAATTACTCCAGCAGTAAAGATCAGGGGATGACAATATAATCATCTACGCAGAGATCCCTTCTCATCTGCCACAACTAGTGAGGCAAGTAAAAATAGTTTGGAGCTTGTAGTTTTAACTCCACTCTATTTGAGGATTAGGAGATATTACGGCTGCAGAGGACGTTTAACAATAGCAGTTGTGTTAAGAGCTGGCTGAGGCAAGTCGAGATGTCGCTTTGCTGTCAGGGACAGGCCTCATGCACCGACCGAAGGACATTATTGTTGGGGGTAAAGCGTTACAGATGTCGGAGTTTAATCTAAATGAGGAAACGCCAAGCGGAAGATCAAGCAACAGACTCTGTTCGCCCATCCATCCTCTTATGAACTCCATAAGACTTTATTACCATATAAATGATAAAGGATAACGTAAGGGGGGAAATAAAAAAAATGGCAATAATTGCACTTCCCTGTGTTGCGTTCTGAAGAAAAAAAAAAAAGACAAAATAAGCAAATCGACGGCCTCCAACAAAGTTAAGCATCCTGCCCTAATTTGAGCGCGGAATTATGGAAAAACAAGTTTACTCCATATTAAACCAATGTTTCACAGCATTTAAGGAGCTGATACATAATTTAGCGCTTACAAAAACGAGCACAGCATGTTGGGGAGGGAGGGGGGGGTTGTTGGCGAGGGGGGTCCTTAGAGGGAAGGCAAGGCTGCTGAGTGCACTGCCTGTTTAAAAATGATGGAGGAGAACAGGGGATTCTCATTAAGTGGCTTCACTCCACCCCGAGCAGCAGACACTAGAGAGAATGCAGACAAAATCACAGGCTTGTGTTTCCCCATTAAATATGAAGGATTGTGCAATATGTGCAGGCAGGCAGTTTGCCGGGGTCAGCCGTCGCACTCTTTCTGCTGTTTCTGCAGGTCATGTCATGATGACCGACTTTACCCTGCGTTCAATCAGTTCCTTGTGTTTTAGGAGATGGGGCAGGAAAATAATAACACGAGGCAGGGGGACTTTTAATGAGGACAAATTAGACTTGGGCAGTAGAGAGCTGCGAGGGACGACAAGTTTTATTACATGACCTACATGGAGAGAACGTTTTTCAAATGCGGCAAACTCATTGACAGGACGATCGGCCTCCATTTCAACTTTGTTTCATGTCGAAATCGAGCAAAACTACTAAAGAAAAGTGTTTGTTGGCGTGCACAAAACTAACAGGACACTTTTGAGCAGGTTTGAAATCAAGTTTCTTTGAAATTAAACTAACTAAATGAACTGGCATGCCAAAGACTCCAAATGAAAAGTTAACCACAAGTTTAGACTGGTTTGTCACATTTACTATAGACAACATGTTGCACAAAAAAAGCCTTTGTTTTATCATTTCAAACTTAAATGACTTTTTATCAAATGTTTTAATTGGGAAGCACACTTTGTTTTATTCTACATTCTAATTCGGGTTTCTGATTCTCACATATTTTGAAAAATAAACTACAGTGTTTTTATATGCATCAACAAAATATCATTACTTTCAGCATGTGAACAATTTTTTGTGCTTTACAGAAGAACACACACATACAGCATCATTCATACTTTGACAAATCACAGATCCCAAATCAGCCGCCCACCTTATAACCGCAGTGAACCGAGAGCCGAAACCGATCCCAAAGCGGGTCGTGGAAGTGCAGCTCCGCGATCGTTCACCGGCACTACTTGACATGGCTTTTACTTTGATCTCCCCTGTCTCCGATTCATTGGCTGCCGACTTCACTGACTCCAATCTGACCCAGATAAAGACTCTGACCTTTCCGACCAACTCCATTACATGCAGCTGTACTGGATACAAGCTCTTAAACGACTGCGGTTTAAATGTGGCCATTACTGGAGCCGGTGTCTGCAAAGATTTCATTGTCACAGCCCGGCAAAGGGAAGATGGCCACACAAAATGACTCTTGACCTTCATTTACATTCGTTAATCAAATGTCACGCGGAGTCTGTGTGTTATCAGCGAGCCCGCTTCTATCTCCGGAGATGATTTGTGCTTTCAAACAGGTAAACAGAAGGATTCTGCTAGCACTAGCGCTAAAGATATACGGCGAAATAAGATTCACTAGCATTAGCCGCTGATTCGAAAAACAAGATACAGGTAGGATGAGATTTATTCAGTTCATTAAGAAAAAAAGGAAGCCTGAATCTAATTACGAACCTTATAAAGCACACCACCAAAATGAGGAGAAAAAAAAAAAAAAGTTTCGAATCAAGTGACCGCTGCCATTTTGTCATATATAAATAATGCGGAAGCTCACAACGTATTCGTTCCAATAGAATAAGCATGTCGTGAACGGCACAGCTAATGACCTGAGCTCTACATTTTGCATTCTAATTCATTCAGCACCTAATTGTGAGTGGACACCACAGTTAGCTCTCCTCGTCTCTCCCCAGACTGCAGAGAAGCCCAGCTCAGAAAGGTCAAAATGGCCGACATTAATCAGATCGCCATATCCACAACCCCTCCCCGCCATCGTTACTGTGCTAATCACTCTGGGTTTGGTTGCAGAGAGGTTTACTCCTAATTATTGTCATTAATAAATCAGACTAGTCAGGCTGTCGGGATGAAAGAGAGGCCGTCCCTGCTTGCCATCCATCAGAGAGGCAGAGTGCAGGAGAGTCCAGTCATTAAGAAGCCTTTGAGACACGCGGCCGCATTGGGGACTCGGCGGCTCAGACAATAACACCACTAACTTTTTCATCAACCTGTGGCTTCACCGCCGAAAATCATCAGTCACGTACAAAGGAGTGAGTTAAAATAAGGGAAGGAGATGCTCAAGAAAGCAGGGCACTGTGGGATTTCGCCAAAGCAACTGTTTGTGTACATTATGTAGAGAGACTGTCGCATCCAGATGTCTGAGAAAACACAGCAAATCTGGATTTCTTCCTTTTTTTTTATAGAAATGGGGTTCAGTATTTTTGAAATGTTTATTCCAAGTTGTTACCTAAAAGGAAGAATATGTATTTGTATTTACAAATTATGCAAAACAGAAGCATTTCACTAGTGTTGAACTGATACAACCATTTACATAAAGCTTTTGAGCTATATTAATGATTTCAAACGTTTTAAAAATATCCAGAATAGCTAAATGTACAGGTGGATTTTTCTATTTATACATTTTATTATTTTTGAAGCATTTGAAATAGGGCTGCACAAAATATCGTTTCAGCATCGATATCGCAACGTGCGCGTCTGCAATAGTCACACCACAGGATATGCAATGTTGAGATTATAATTGAGCCATAATTTCGAAAACACAAGATTTGTAGAGTTTAACTCTAATAGAGAAAAAAAATCATCTGCATGTGTTTTTAAGGCCTGTGACTGTGGATTCAGGCACAAGAAATTGTACCATTTGTAACTTTAATAATATTAATTTTAAGTATTTATACAAAGAAGACTACACAGTGCTATTTTACATATGATTATTTCATTTCTGTACTCCCCAAAAAACCATAAAGCAATCTTTACTTTTATATTTGCTCCATTGCATTTATTTACGCTTTTAAAGTGTTCATTATATTTTATGCATTATTCACACCCAGAATAATCCAAATCAGTCTAAATTAATGGATTCTTTCCAAATAGAGCTACTCAAGCTATCTGGTAAAATTACATTCATATCGCAATATATATTGCAGAAAAACAAAATATTGCAATGTCTTATTTTTCCAATATCGTGCAACCCTAATTTGAAATGTTGAATAATTATCATTACATAGTTTATAATAACATTTAAACCATTTAAAATGAATAATATTCAAAGTTCAAAAAGATTTTTACATCCTTTAATACATAAATCAAAATAATTAATTACTTTTAAATAAATAAATGAACGCTTCTATTAAACAAGGTTGCTTTAATAAATGGATTTAAGAATAATGTGAAATGTTTCTTAAGCAACAAAAAAAGCCCTATTTTATTACAAAAATCACAGAAAAGTAATTGCTGCTGGAAATTCAGCTTTCCCATAACAGGATTTAATTACATTTTAGAACATTAAAAAGATGAAAAAAAATGTAATATTTGTTCACAATACTTTTTTATTACACGTGTATAATTTATAATTAGGATCCTTGCTAATGACGATGATATAGACGTGCAGTTTATTCACAGATGCCATCCACTGTAAATTCATCATGTTCTAGTTCATTAGGCTCTGAATAGAAACATCCACTTGAAACCCATGCAAACATCAATACAAATAAGTGTGCTTGTTTTAAAACGCATGCAGACACACACACTCGCTCTGTTACCATGAGTGTTGAGGACACCAGCTAAAGCTTGCTGTATATCAGTGTGTGTGTGTATCTGTGTGTGTGTGTGTGTGCTTCCAATGCCGCGGGCAGAGAGAGATGGAGAGAGACGTGGCATCGCGCTGCCATCACATCTCATCAAATTAAGGAAGTCCATTCCACTTAAACGAGTTCTGTGAATCTAAAATCGACCATTAATGCAGTGTCATGTTAAATTAATACTGTCATCTAAATTACTGGTATGAATCTTTCACATTTGAAATGAGACCAAGAATGACTTATTCATTCTCTGCTATCTCCTCTGATGTCATCCCCATTAAACATAACCAGGCGAGCTGTCTTGGCCTAATTGTATTAGAGTGTTAGGGGAGTGTTAGGCTGTTCAGAAATCATCATTTAGTATGCTGATCAACGGCTTTGGAGAACTGAATAATATCTGAAATGAGTCGCGCTATGAGGCATGCTGCAACTGACAACACATGAGAGAGAGACATCAAGGAGATATGAACGCCGGACGCTATGTCCACATCAATTTGATACAGCCAAAAGAAGAGAAACGACTGGTTTTGAGTGCCTACCATGTGTCGTGCCAATCTGACATCAACATGACCCGACGCCTGAGAGGTTTCATGACCACACGCCCTGGCAGCAAAACAAAGTCTTCATCTGATGGAAATGTTTGACTTCACTGAAAGGAAAAGGGCAAACACTGCTGAAAAACTTTTTAAAATTCAGATTTTTTTTCTTCTTCTTTTTCCTTTTATTAATGTGTAAGAGAGACAAGCTAATGTAATCTGGTAATGAGCCAGACCTCATAAAACTAGTGGACCTCAACTCCCTCCTTCAGTTTTATGGAGGCTGGCTGCAGGTGAGGCTGATCCTGATTTACTGTCTGTTCCGTACTGAACATCTCATGTTAGATGGACAAAAAACACAGTGGAGCGTGTGGTTTTGCGATTGAGGTTTAAATTAGAATTATAATGCAAATGGCTCATTGGTTATCTTTGCATTATGAGCCATGTAAACAATACTGACGTCAACGTACACATGCTAGAAGAGCTACTAAAGCTTTCTGCAAAACTCACAACTGAATAGCTGACGCCATTTCAACTCGAGAAAGAAACTGAACTGGAATGTCAGGAATGCACAATAAAAAAAAAACAAGACAGTAAAGCACTATGGTTAAACTATTAAGTCACCCTAAAGCATTTTAAATAATGCTTTTAAATCAGCCTAATCCATAAAGGTATGTCTATCTGTATTAAAATTGCATGGCGTTCGTTTGTCAAACATATATTTAAATATACAGGTGTATTTCTCTGAACTTTAATTGGACTAAATATTTAATTCGACGACATCCTTACCTCAGCTCACAATGCAACTGAAATGTATTTTATAAGGCTTTCACAAACATTTCATTTCTGAATAGACGACAAACTTGATTGTTTACAATATTTGTCATGCTTCAAAGTCATAACGTTATCTTGAAACTCAATGTCTTACCTGTTTTGTCGGGCCTGGAGCATTTACTGTTGCGTCAGCAGAAATTAACGTAAGTTTGGATCAACCTTAAAGCCGAGGATTTTCCATGTTAACCAGTTTAATTCCAAAATACAATCACCACAGTTATTGAAGGGGGGGTTAAGTGTAATGTGATGCTAATCGTCATCTAACCTTAATAGTTTAATATGACAAGCTCTTTTAAAGCTACCCGTTCATAAATAGCATTTATTTCGAAGTTACTTTATGGATTTGTCAGTTTTGCAATATGTTGTGGTATATTGGCAGTATACCATATTAAATCAATCAATTAATCAAATAATGCGGTTTAAAAAGGGCTTCAACATTTCAAGCACGAGTGAAACCCAGCATGCTAAACATTGAAAACCGCATGGAACGAAATCTAAAAATAACATGGGCGTTTGTTTCCATCTAGTGGTGAAATTAAAAAGTACACTCATGAAGTTTTTGTGTGTAAGAGCACTCCAAATGCTGCTCTAACCTTTTCAAATGATTAAATAAATAGATTGATCATAACACTTTCCGTTGTCCTGGTCCACCAGGTATCTAATAGATAACAATGGACGATATTAGCTCAGAGAATATAATTTCCAGTATTTTTGCATTCACAAGGAAAATATCTCTGATTATCTTGTATGTGTTGATTTTTGTCCAACTATTTAAAATTGCAGTATAAATTACACATTTAAATACAAAAATGTAGACCTTTATATTTATTTATTTTTTTATTTACCCCTTTAACAACTTTAGTAATCCTTTAGAAAAACAAACAGGCAATGTCATAAAACTGCTAACAATGTAAAATTAATATCATATTCGGTAAAAAGTGTTTATGGTAAAATAATTACCCTTATTAGTTCACATTTCATGTAGGGAGTCCAAAAAAAAAAACAAGCACTAGAAACAAAAACAAAACTGGCTACATTTTACATGAAATTGGTTTTAATACTCATCGCAGAAACAAATCTAAATGAAATGTCACTTATTGATGCCTTTTGTCCATTTTCACTTTGATCGCAACATTGCGCCATAATAGATTTTAATTTTACAGGGGACATTTTACGGTCTGTATTTTGAATTTATGGGGCAGTTTTGCTTATTTTTGTATGGGTGGTCCACCAAACAGCAAAAAGTGCAAAAATATATATTCAAAAAGGTGGCAACACTAAAGCTCCAAAAATGCCAATTTATTAACATCGATTTATTCTGTCTGATGTAGAGTCGATGTACTCGAAACATTACATGCCTTGTATCAGCCTTTTTAATTTAATAAATTGGCATTTTTGGAGCTTTAGTGTTGCCACCTTTTTGAAGGATATATATTTTTATTTTTTTAACCTACCCATGCCCAGTGTTGGGTAAGTTACTTTTTAAAAAGTGATTAATTATTAATTACATAATTAAAATTGTATGTAAATTACTTTTCTATTTACTGAAAAGTAATTTAATCACCCGATAATGCAAAGACAATAGAAATTTGTCAAACATGCCATTTTAGCTTTATTTAAAAAATGTTAACACGAGCATTTTAATAACAAACATTCTTAAGTTAAAACATAAAATTGTCCAAAACAAAAAAAAGATTAAAAAAATGTTTCAATGCAATGACAGCATATTTCATACATGGCCTATCATACATTGTTATTACATTCTTGATTCATTGTTTCTTAAAATATCCCATGTTTATTTTTCTAGCGCACATTTTTAGACTTAAGGTGAACAATTAACAACCCCAGGCTCCTTGGAAATATGTGCCCAGGGCTGCATTTTTGAGAACTGAGAAATATGTACCCTGGACTACGTGTTGTTGCAGTTTTTGTTTTCACAAATCCACTAGAGCAGTGGTTCCTAACCTTTTATAACTCGCGGCCCCTTAAACCAAGCAGATATGTTTCCGTGGCTCCCCTGAAATTTTTAATGAACCTGCTATTTGAACGCATCGTAACAATTTATTATTTATTTATCATCACTTAAACATCAAAATAGTCATAATACATTAAATTATGACTACACATTTTTATATACAAATAGGCAGCCAATAGTATCTGGATATCTCAGTGATGCAATGTCAGACACAATGCATTCAATGGAGCTAGTGATGTCACTTTGAGGGGTAGGGTTAGGGGTGGAGTTAGGTGAGCGCATTAAAAAGCATTGGATGCAGCTCAGATTGCACTACACCAGCTCTGCATCCAGACCCCTCTCGGAGGAGCACAAACATAAAACCCTACCCCCTATACTCAATATTCAGTTTCTGTTAAAAATACCTCATCATACTTGGATAAAAGTTTGCAGCAATTACCGGTTCAAGCTGACTTTAAGCATTTGATTACCTTCTGTATGTAACCTTCTGTATGTTACTTTCTTCTTTTTTTTTGTGCAAAATATATGAAAAAAATTATTGTACAATATAGTTTTGAAATTATTTCTAATTTTATTGTTTCTTAATCATGCACAATCATTTTGATAAATATAACCTTTAGTAGAAAAATTGAAATATTCTGCAAAATACATTTGTATAACAACAAAATATACAATTACTCTGCTTCTCTGAATTGATGAATACAGAAAGATTCAATCTATTTACAGCATTAAAGGCATAATTACAATTATAAGTAATTATATGATCTAAAAATGAAAAGTAATCCCTTACTTTATTTTTCAGCAAATAAGTAATTAAAACACACCGGTTACCAAGTAACTCATTACACTTTTATTTACCTTTCCTCTGCACAAAAAAAGTGTATTCCTTGACAAAGAAGAGCAATAGTTGCACAAGCAAACAATAACTCTCAAGCCTGCAAAGACTATTGCTCAACAATACATTAATCTTGATAAACATCAAACCTCCAAAAGCCAATTTTAGATCCTAAACAGGCCAACCTACGTTTGCAGTGAGGTCGGACATTCTTGAACCGGTAAAGACCTGATGAAATATGGCGCTGCTCCTCACAGCGAGGCCTGGTAAACAGTTTCCTATTCAAATTCTCCCTGCTCTGCAACTCTTCCCTACTGACAGCCATTGCCACAGGCCAAGATCTCTCACAAAAGCCCATGTGCATTTCAACATGGAGCGTTCAAAAAAAAAATAATGTCAGATGGACTGAAACTGTTCTGAACACCAGCAGAATAGAGCGAGAGACGTTGGGAAAAAAAATCTTAAGGGCAGAGATAGGCTGTCTGGTCACATTTACAGAGCGGGTGTCATGGAAAAATAGCGCCACCAGACAAGTTTGTCTATTTGGATTCATCTACCTCGGCTGGCTGTGCTTGCACCGTTCCTGGGGCCATGAAGGAGGAGGTACGGGATACAAATGTGACCTAGCGCTCATAGAGGGCAGAACCAGCAGCCTACTGTCAGTCCACCTGTGAGCATCGGACATCAACACACACATAAATACCACATCTCACCCTGCGCGTGCTAGCTTACATAACTGAGGAAATGTAAGATGTCAAATGTAACAGATGTCAAATGTAAAAAAATAAATATAAAAATGGTTAGATACAGTTGAAGTCCAAATGATTCGCCCTCCTGTGAATTTTTTTTTCTTCATCAAATATTTGCCAAATGATGTTTAATAGAGCAAGGAATTTTTCACAGTATTTCCTATAATATTTTTTTTCTGGAGAAATTCTTATTTGTTTTATTTCGGCTAGAATAAAAGCAGTTTTTAATATTTTTAAAACCATTTAAGGTCAATATTATTAGCCCCCTTAAGCATTTTTTTTTGTCAATTATCTACAGAACAAACCACTCTTATACAATGGCTTGCCTAATTACCCTAACTTGTCTAACCTAATTAACGCTTTAAATTGCACTTTAAGCTGAATACTAGTATCTTGAAAAATGTATATAAAATATATTTTTGGTAAAATATATATATATATATATATATTTTTTTTTTGTATTGGCCCAGAAATATGGGTAAAAAAAAGATGGTGTCTACATCACATCGAATTTACAAAAGTGTATTTATTTATTTGTTTTAATGCCATGTCAGCAGAATTTGCTATATAAAGTTGAAGTCAGAATTATTAGCCCTCCTGAATTTAGACCCCTGTATATTTTCCCCCAATTTCTGTTTAAAGGAAAGATTTGTTTCCCAAACACATTTCTAAACAATAGTTTTAATAACTAATTTCTTATAACTGATTTCTTTTATATTTGCCATGATGACAGTACAAAATATTTTACTAGATATTTTTAAAGATACTAATATTCAGCTTAAAGTGCAATTTAAAGGCTTAACTAGGGTTATCAAAAATATATATTGCTTAAGAGGGCTAATAATATTGACCTTACAATGGTTTTTAAAAACTGCTTTTATTCTAGCTAATTTAAAACAAATAAGACTTTCTCCAGAAGAAAAAATATTATAGGAAATAGTGTGAAAAATTCCTTGCTCTGTTAAACAATGTATTTGTTAAGAAAAAACAATTCACAGGCGGGCTAAAAAGTTTGACTTCAACTATACATGGCAACATTGGTAATACATATGCACTTTATAATTTACAATCATAACCGTTTCTTAAAAAACATGCATTATATTAAAAAAAATACATACAGATACCAACACTGATAAAAAGTCATTTCAATTTGATGATAAATGTTGTAAAATTCCTCCAGAAGGCACATTTCCCTTAAAAATATTTCACGGGTAAAAAAGTTTCTCTAATACATTTAAAAATATACATTCTATTAAAATAAGTTTTGGCAACACAGTGGCTCAGTGGTTAGCACTGTCGTCTCACAGCAAGAAGGTCGCTGGTTCGAGTCCCGGCTGGGCCAGTTGCCATTTCTGTGTGGAGTTTGCATGTTCTCCCCATGTTCAGGGTATCCGCTGCGTAAAACATATGCCGGAATAGATGGCGGTTCATTCCACTGTGGCAACCCCTGATAAATAAGGGACTAAGCCGAAGGAAAATGAATGAATAAAATATGTTTTATAGTCACACGGACACACAAATAGGTCTCTCTTCATCTTTTAATAAATGAGTGTGTATAAATCTCGAGTGGCCAACTCTACAACCCGGTCATGTCTATTTTCAAAATGGCAAGAATTTCTTTCATTTACTAATGGATTCACTTCATACAATTTGTTGTTTGCACATTCATCCCATTCCATTTGCCATTTCTCATTAATGTACAGATTCAAAGCAGGCTTGACATCAGACACAGGAATTTTACATTCTGCTAACTCTACAATGATTATTAAATACACTAGAATGATTATTTTTCTTTTTCTGACAAGACGTTTTGGTATAAACTATTGTTAAATTGAATGACAATCTACTGAATGTCCTCAGTCAATCATGATTAAACTATTCTGCTCAAAAGATAATACAATTAAACAGGACATTTTTTAATGGACTGGGGTAAAACTTAAAGTGTATTATTTTATTCTTCTTATGCATGTAATCCCTTTTTGTCATGTATGTTATATATGCTGCTAATTGAACATGTAAATTCTAAATAAAATTATTTAACACTATATATTATATATAATTATATTTCTTATTATTTTCACTGTTGAAAAATGTTGAGCTGCTTATGATTTTATGGAAGCCATGATATTGTTTTACAAGATTCTCTGATTAAAAGAAAGTTTTGTGGACTTCTTTTGTGGGGGAAAACTATGGAAATATTCTGTAACATAAGTTTGTTTTTAATCGCAACCTCAAAATTAAAAATAAATAGTAATTAAAAAATTTACAAATCACAAATTGAAAAACCAAATCAGTGTATGTTTTTAAACCTCCTCAAAACACATCCAGGGAATCACAAAAAATAAACTAATGTAATCAAAGTTGAATTTTATTGAGATAATTTGCATTTTATGGTTGTGCATGTCATATGTAAACAGAATACACTAGAAAACAGATTGTGTCATTTCACATAGTAAAAAGCAGTTTACCCAATAATGTAAACCGTAACTGAAAATCAGATATTCAGACACAAACACAAAGATTAGTATTAGAGCTGCTAGAAATATTATAAGGCTGAAGAAATGTATGTTTATTTGGTATAAATTGCATGTTTCACCAGTAGCTTGATAGATCATTTTAGAGAGACCTGGACTAAAGAATAAATCTTGAGTCGAATAAAAAGAGTCTAAATACATCTTACATCCTGAAAACCCCCATAATTCTGATAAATCTAGCAGTGAAATGGCTGAACGGTTTATGTTTTTTTAGTTTTTTGTTTTACATGTGATACTGCAAAAAAATAGCTGGATTGTCAATTGGCTCAAAGTACTACCAAACCATCACCATATATCCTCATCCATAAATGAAATGTCAGAAGAAAACTTCCTTTTAAAGACTGTACCCTTATCCAAGAATTTCATTCACATCTTCAGACAAATAAAAATGCACCAGCCTAGTCGAGCTGCGAAGTCAGAAGTTCCAGTTAGCTAAGCTGAGATACTTCATAGAAGTAAGCTCCCAACATCTTGGTGCCTTGAATATAGTTGGATCTGTCAAAGCAAAAAGAAGGGGAAAATGTGTGAGAAAAAAAACAAAACATTGTTAATATTTTTGTTCCTCATAATATCATTTTATCATCATATTAAAAGTTCGGCATCAGAGAGTGAAATTTAATACATTTTAAGACCTCATCCTCATTTTATCGATTTCATAAACTACACAGCACCCCAATATTCGCTGATTAAATTCAGGCAAGCTTTAGCATACAACTGTACATTGTATAATAAAAAATTATACAAAATTGAATACCTTGTAAAATACTTTTTAAGGGCCTTAAATTTTTTTAAATTGACTTCTCAATTTTTAATACTTTTTAGGACCCAACACCCTGATCAATAAATATTATATTTAATAAAGTATAATATTTTTTTCTCCCTGACTTGTTGGACTTCTTGGACATTTGCAATAAATAGGGGTGTCACACCAAAGGACAACAAAACGTAAAAACTTTATAGTAGTTCCAAAGAAGTTAAATGTGAGAAATTCTGAGACTTAACAGGTCATGAACTTCAGTCACATGATCTTGAATTGGGTCCTTCGAGCAAATTAAGTTTTCCATGGAATTGATTTAAAATTAGCATATACAGTCTTTGTTATATTGCAGCCATTTGCTAAAATCATTTAAAGTTCATTTATTTCCTCGTTAATGTACACACAGCACCCCATATTGACAGAAAAAGACAGAATTGTTGAAATTTTTGCAGATTTATTGAAAAAGAAAAACTAAAGTATCACATGGCCCTAAGTATTCAGACCTTTTGCTGTGACACTCATATATTTAACTCAGGTGCTGTCGATTTCTTCTGATAATCCTTGAGATGGTTCTACAGCTTCATTTGAGTCCAGATGTGTTTGATTATGCTGATTAAACTTGATTAGGAAAGTCACACACCTCTCTACATAAGACCTTACAGCTCACAATGGATGCCATAGCAAAGGAGAATCATGAGGTCAAAGGAAGTCAAGTCAAGTTTATTTGCAGGTGAGCTGCAGGTGTGAGTAGGGCAACAGCAGGCGGTCAGGTTGGCTCGCAGAATCAATGTGGGGACTCGTTTATCACAGTGGTCATTCAGGAATCATGCACTTCATTTCTCCATGACGACCACAGCATCAGCTCGGGATACGACCTGGTCCAGGATTATGGATACCTTGGGATCATCTCTTCACAGGTCTTGGATCGCATCAATGGCGCTGTATAGTCTCTAGGGACCTCGGAATGAGTATCCCCAGGTGGAAATAGAGAATAAAGAAAATAATTAGCGTAGCTGCTCTTCATAGTGTAGGAACTGTCTGAAGAGCCCAGAGACAGAATTGTTGCAAGGCACAGATCTGGCCAAGGTTACAAAAACATTTCTGGTGCACTTAAGGTTTCTTAGAGCACGGTGGCCTCCATAATAATTAAATGGAAGACGTTTGGGATGACAAGAACCTTCCTAGAGCTGGCCATCCGGCCAAACTGAGCTATCGGGGGAGAAGAGCCTTGGTGAGAGAGGTAAAGGAAAACCCAAAGATCGCTGTGGCTAAGCTCCAGAGATGCAGTCCGGAGATGAGAGAAAGTTGTAGAAAGTCAACCATCACTGCAGCCCTCTACCAGTCGGGGCTTTATGGCAAAGTGGCCCGACGGAAGACTCTCCTTAGTGCAAGACACATGAAAACCCGCATAGAGTTTGCTAAAATGGTGATAAGATTCTTTGGTCTGATGAGACCAAGATAGAACTTTTGGCCTTAATTCTAAGTGGTATATGTGGAGAAAACCAGGCACTGCTCATCATCTGTCCAATACAGTCCCAACAGTGAAGCATGGTGGTGGCAGCATCATGCTGTGGGGGTATTTTTCAGGGAAATCGAGGGAAAGATGAAGTCTTTGCAGTCAAGTGCAGGGATATCCTCGACGAAAACCTTCTCCAGAGTGCTCAGGACCTTAGACTTGACCAAAGGTTTACCTTCCAACCAGACAATGACCGTAAGCACGCAGCTAAAATAACGAAGGAGTGGCTTCACAACAACTGTGACTGTTCTTGAATGGCCCAGCCAGAGCCCTGACTTAAACCCAATTGAGCATATCTGGAGAGACCTAAAAATGCCTGTGCACCAACTTTTACCATCCAACCTAACAGAACTGAAGAGAGATCTGCAAGAAGGAATGGCGGAGGATCCCAAAATCCAGGTGTGAAAAACTTGTTGCATCTTGCATTAATGAGGAAAAAAAATATTTAAATTTATTATTATATATAAATTATTTTAGCAAATGGCTGCAATATAACAAAGAGTGAAAAATTTAAGGGGGTCTGAATACTTTCCGTACCCACTGAAGTGTCACACCAGAGAACATGGTTTTCAGTGACAAGATGCATCAAGTTCCTATGCTTTTAGAAATAAATAGATGAATTTTTTTTTATCCATTTTACAATAGCCATTTGTAAAATTAGGCCTGCTGTGTTTATTAATGATTTTATGATTTTCTTTTTAATTTATATGAGCTGGCATTTATTGAACTCCGCATTAGACCAGGGGTGTCAAAGTCAATTCCTGGAGGGCCGGAGGCCTGCAGAGTTTAGTTCCAGCCCTGCTTCAACACACCTATCTGTAGGTATCAAACAAGCCTAAAGCACTCAATTAGTTTGATCAGGTGTGTTTAATTAGGGTTGGAACTAAATTGTGCAGAGCTGCGGCCCTCCAGGAACTGGCTTTGACACCTGTGCATTAGACAGTCACACCATAAGAAAAATGTAATAACACACAGCAGTTTCTATAACAAAAAGTCCATTGAAGACAAAGAATTGTTTAACCATTTACTGCATTTTAAATGATGACAACTACTAAACTAATTTAGGCTTGTCACAGCATCTATACTGCATCTCTCTGGTGATACAATCAGGCAAGTTATATATGAACACATCCCTTAGTTAAAACCTTCACAATAGAGATAGGAATAAAACTGTTTGGTTTATGTAAGTGCTGCTGAAGTGGAGATTTGGGGCTCAATGTAGGAGAACATAAAACAAACGTTAAGAAAACAGCCTTTAAAATCATGCATTGTGCACTGTAAAAAGCGATTAGTTGACTTTACTTAAAAGCAGTGAGTACACCCATTGCCTTAAAATTAGCAAATTAACTGTGCATAATTATAAAAATTAAGTTCAGTCAACTTAAGTTCTTTAAGTTGTTCTCTTAGTTCTAAGTTCCAACGGGTTTACTCCCTTTTATAAAAGGTGCTGTATGTAAGTTTTTGACATCTAAAGCATAAAAATACCATAAAATGTTTGCAGATATTTAAGAAACATGCTAAGTGAACATTCTTGTTTATCTGAAAAACAATGCTAAAGTCAGTTATTCTGCTTTGAAAATGTCTGTTACATGCTGGAATGCTGTCTGTCTTTTGGTTCTTTTAACCCGCCCACTGCCACTTTGACAATTATATTTCAGCACCCCGGGTTGCCTTGTTGCAGTCAGGAAGGCTCTCAAAGTATGCGTCCATGACCGAAATGCGACCTCTGGTGGACAGTACCAGACTCCGAAATGAGATGCAGATTCAGAGTTTCACATGAGGTTATCAATTAGAAAATAATATAAATATTATGAACGTAAACATTAGGTGAGCAGGTTACATTGTAACCCTGTGTACTAACAACAGGCTACGTGACGAGATTTGCAGTGATAAGCAATTTGGCTTTTGCAGACGAAACACGACCGAAATTTAAATACAGCCATTCAAAAGCACAGAATATGCAAGGAGTGGTAAGGTTTATGATCTAATTAATGCATATTAAACCTCTTTAACATTATTAAATGTGCATACTGAATCACTGATATGTGTTGGTTTTGAGTCACAGTTCTAAAATTCAATTTCAAACAGTTTATTTTATTTTCAAGATCTGAGGTGAAACTATCTGCTGTAGTACGGCAAGAAATGTCATGTAAAATGGCTTTCAAACTCACAATATTAGCATTTAACACTGAATAAAGCACATGAGGTATACCTGAGGTGATCATTGTCATAGTTCTGTTCAGCTGCAAGAAAAAGAAACTTTCTAAAATATAAATTTCAGGTGTTGGTTCAGAAAATATTTCTTCTATCGCGTGCCGTTGCTTTTATATAGAACACGATTTAAATCAGCCTTTAGGCTAAATTTTTAGGCAACCTGCACTTGCATGTGTTTTGATCCAGGAGTGCAATACCTAGTTCAACCACTGGGTGTCAAACTTACATACTGCACCTTTAAGTAGAGTCAGCTTGTTATTTTTAAGCCAACAGGTTTACTCCTTTTTTTAAAGCAAAATAACTAATTGCTTTTTATAGTGTAACTGAAATTTACAGACACAACCTGGAAAAACCTGAAAGGACCTTGAAAAAAGAAATAAGTGTATTTTGTTTTCTTTACATTAGAATAAAATAAAAACTCTTTATGAAAAGCCAAAAAAATGTCAGGTGCATAAAAACTGCTTGGGCTGCAGCGTTTTGCCCTAGTAACAAGGTGTTTGTCATAGCTATGTGTAAACATTACCTGTTAAGTTTCTCATTTTGCGAGTGAGCACCATCGTCAGAGGATCCAACCGGAAGCAGCATGACGTTCTGGCCGGTTGCTTCTTGGAAGGTTAAAGTCACTGGGATACTTCCTCCCTCACGGGTCAAATCAGGCTCCACGCCAAACACTGACATCATTGGAAAACAGAATTACGTTAGGCCACAAATAGGTAGTGTTAGAAAGAAAAACAGAAATTGTTGGTTTCATGAGACAGACTGAAGGCAAAAATCACCTTCTGTGATTCCTTTGTGGAAATACTACCATTGTTTAATTACCATGCAAGTGTAATTTATGCATTTATTGAATTTTTCAGAATGAGTTGCATATACAGTAATGAGTAAAACATAAAAAGTATACAGTCTTTAAGGGGAAAAAAAGAGAAAAAAAAAAAACAGCAATGTGGTCTAATTCAAAACAATATTACAATACCTCAGTGTGCACAGTTAAAGAAAAATAGTAGACTTATAATCAATGCCAAGACAGCTCAAAGGAATTTCCCACAGCTTCTAGGATTTTCCTTTTAATATGTCAAATTTTTTTCCATAATTATGGTTTCTTTAATCAGGATTATGTCATTTATGCATTTAAATAGGCATGGTCTTTTTGAAATTATACTTGAAAAAAAATTAAAAACTAAAATAAAAAAAAATAAAAAGTAACAAAAATATAATAGTATATCGCTGATACTAAAATATCACTTATTCAAACTGTAGTCTAGACTATAAATTTACTTCAATTATTTCTTTATTCTTTCATTCATTAATGTGAATGATTATTATCATGCAGATGATGAAACTACTTATAGTATGGTTTAAAATCATGATCAAATATACAATACATAAGCAAAAAGTATGATTTAGGTACTGTAAATGGACATCGTTAATGGTTTTCCCCTCTTTTTAAACATATTTTTCTAGTTGCGACAAGACAACTTAAAAAAAAGAATACTACATTGTTGTTGTTTCATTTAACCATTGTGTATTGTTCGATTTTACTACCCTTTCGTTATGTTAGTGGCTGTTTTTGCTCCATTGACCTCCATTATAACCAATTTTTTTTTATTGCAAAGCCATGACACCATATAATCATGCATTCTTGATTGTTGGTGGTTTTCCCTGTTGGGAGGCATGCATGATTATATTGTGTCATGGCTTTGCAATCAAAAAATTTTGTTAAAATAGAAGTCAGTGGGGCAAAAATAGCCACTAGCATAACGAAAGTGTAGTAAATTTGTCCAGAGTGTATTGTTGAGGTTTTTTTTGTTTGTTTGTTTTTTGTTTTTTTTCAAAGCATTTTCCCAAAATATGTGTCAAAATAAAATTTGTCACCAAAAATCATTCTATTTGCTGAAACACAAAGAATGTTGCGGCCAAATTAAGGCTCAAAATCATCCCAGAGTAGATGAAAACATCCCCAACAGCCCACAAGGGTTAAACTTTATCTTTTTTGATAAAACCTACAACCACCAAATTCATGTCAGAATGTCAGACTAACATTGTGTGCTATATTTCTTTTTAGTACCCGGTCACGCTACCCTGGACATAAGCCCAAATGCATAGCATTTGCTAGAACACAGGTGCGACAAATGTGCACTAGAAACATTCATCCCTGTTCAGTGTCTATGCCTTTTCCCTCCAAAAGTAATGACAAATAAAAATGACTTTGTACTTGTTTAAGGTGGAATATACCTATTAATCTCCTCACACATGCACTTGTCAACACAGACGTCTATTTATTTTTTTTGCTGACTTCAGTAGTTTGTGGTTCTTGTTCCGTCTCCATTTCTTTTCTGACTTTGAAAGAACGGCCCAATTCAGTGCTGACGCATATTAACTGGTGTAAAGACGATTCAACGGGTCAGTCGTGGTCTGGTGGTTAGAGAGTTGGACTTGTAAGCAGAAGGTTGTGGGTTTGAATCTCAGTGCCACCAGACAATGACTGAAGTGTCCTTGAGCAAGACACCTTACCCCCGTTTGCTCTGCGGTGATAATTGGCCTCTGCATAATACTTGTAAATCGCTTTGGATAAAAGCGTCAGCCAAATGACTAAATGTAAATGTAAATATAAATGTAAAGCATACACGAGAGCTACACTGTATGCAGGATCGCAATTTTTTTTATCGATTTTTTTTATACCATGGCCTTTACTCTTTTCTTCTCCTAGTTAAACAGCTACTAACTTTCATGTAATTCGGGAGAAGTGGATGAATTAACATGTTGTAAATCCAGCAGCGCTAAACTCTCCAGTGCAGCTCAGACTAACTTGGTGGCGGCCACCACCCATCATAGCTTAATAATTGTCATAATATTTGTTGTTTAAATGACAACATGTTCTTCCACATATTTGAGAATTGAAATATCAGATATATCACAATATAACTAGGATATTTTTCAACATTAGCAGAAATGGAAACAAAAAACAACATATCCATAAATCATTAGGGCTGTGGTGTGTCACATGATAAACTTGGCCATGGAATTTTTAAAACGATGCATTCTAAATAAAGGTTACAATAAATGTCACATATGATCTACCAAATAAATATACCATGTGTTGTGTCAGTTCTACCATATATCGTGCCTTACCAGTCTTTATGGCCTTTCTACCAGCCATGTAGTGAGGATGATTAAAGTCAGACACCCAGGCCCTCGCTCCATGTCCCATGTACACTTTCAGTTTGTTAGGAGATTTCAACTCTGCAAATGTCTTCTCCAGATGGGTAATTACCTGTAAGATGAGCACAATTCATTTACATTTAGTCATTTATCTGACGCTTTTATCCAAAGCGACTTACAATTGAGGTTCACAAAAGAAGCAATCAGTACAAGAGGAAACAAAGCATACATAAGTGAAATCGGACTAGTCTTGAGTAGGTAAAACGCAATATACGAGCTAAGTGCAGTCAAGGTTTTTTTTTTTTTTTTTTTTGTGGGTCAGGTGTAGACGAAAGAGATGAGTTTTAAGGCGATTTTTAAAGATGGACACAGAGTCTGCCAAACGTGTTGTAAGAGGCAGATCGTTCCACCATCGTGGGACCGATTCAGAGAAAGTGCGAGAGAGTGATTTCTTACCTTTTTGGGACGGCACCATGAGACGACGATCGTTAGCAGAGCGCAGTGGTCTGGAGGGTAAATATGTCTGTATTAGTGAGTGAAGGTAGGCGGGTGCTAAACCTGTGGTGGTCTTGTAGGATATGAGCAGAGCTTTGAATTCGATGCGGGCAGCTATAGGGAGCCAATGTAACCTGGCAAAGAGGGGTGTTACATGCGCTCTTTTCGGTTCATTGAAGACCACTCTTGCCGCTGCATTCTGTATCATCTGTAGAGGTTTGATAGTGCAGGCCGGAAGTCCAGCGAGTAAAGCATTGCAGTAGTCCAGCCTGGACAGGACCAGAGCTTGTACCAGGATTTGTGCAGCATGCTCTGAGAGAAAAGGTCTGATCTTCCTAATGTTGTAGAGAAGGAAACTGCAGGACCTGGCAGTGTTGGCAATATGATCTGTGAAGGTTAGCTGGTCATCGATTATTACTCCCAAGTTTTTGGCTGTTCTGGAGGGTGCAGTGGTCGATGATCCCAGTTGAACAGAGAGGTTGTGACGGATCTTAGGGTTGGCGGAGATGACGAGAAGTTCAGTTTTCGTAAGGTTCAGCTGTAGGTGATGGTTCCTCATCCAGAGCGAGATGTCACTCAGGCATGCCGAGACGCGTGCTGAAACCGATTGATCATCCGGATGGAACGCAAGGTGAAGCTGCGTGTCGTCCACATAGCAGTGATAGGAAAAGCCATGCTTTCGAATGACGGATCCCAAGTAGTAGCTGCATGATATTGGAAAAATCTGACATTGCGATATTTTGTTTTGCTGCGACATATATTATCATACAATATGAATATAATTTCACCAGATGATTTGAACAGCTCTATTTGGAAAGATTTCATTCATTTAGATCGACTGGGCTGATCAAGTCTTTTTCTATGCAGTGCATGTGCATAAAATATAAAAAAATTACAAGCATATATAAATATGACAAAGCAAAAAATAAATAAACAGTGGTTTATGGTTTTCTGGGGAGTCTAAAAATAAAAATCTTTATCTTTTAATCTTTAATAAGAAATCTAATCCTGTGATGTGACTATTGCAGATACAAACATTGCGATATCGATGCTTAAACGATATATTGTTCATCCCTAGTTAGGGCTTTGCGATTAATTAAAATCGTATCGAAATCGCGATTTGGACATGTGCGATTTCTAAATCCCCTTACAGCACGATTTTCCCGCAGTATGCTATTTGAACCAATCATAATGCAGCACGCCTAAACAGAGCGTGAGAACAGGAGACTGAATAGCTTGTGTATACAGGCATGATGAGTTCAGCACAGGAGGACTTGGTGCCAAAAAAGTCAATGGTCTGTGGTATGTGATTAAGTTACTTTGGATACAGGAAGGCTGATGTATGGCAGAACCAGGTCATTTGTAAGTCAGTCATTAATTGCGTCTAAAAGCATGTGGAAAAAGTGAGCGCGTCGCTTGCTTCAGCATTTTCAACGTGCTTTGCGGTCTCTCCTTTGTCATTGCTCAGTGACCGTCTACCATTTTCTCAGAGGAAGACAACCTAACAAAACATTGCTGCAGTTCCGATACAAGTTTTATGTATGGAGAGAATTAAAAAGCACTGGTTGTCTGTGTTTGACTGAGGTAATTAGTCTACCAAAATGTGTGTATTCCATACAAAGTATGAAGCGGTCAGTTCTTGTTACGTGACTCGCAGCATTCTGAAAAGTTAAATTTAAAGTTTGTCTGAAAAGAGATGTTTTTAGCTGGGTGCACCTGGCATACGCGCGCGTGCCGCTCTCAATATGTTCACGCAATCCACACACCTCCATTGGAAATAATGGACACGCTAAAGAGACGATATGTGAACGGCCTATTTCCCGGCAGCGTCACAAAGAGGTCTATGATCTATGCATGACAAAACAAATCTGTAAACACACACGCAATTACTTCTGATATTTGGTCAAGCAGAACATCGGAGCCTTACTTGAGTTTGACGGTGCGCACGCTCATACACACACATACATTGTTTTACCATAGGTCTGTTCTAGAGACAATTTGTTACAACTTTACTAGGTGATTTTTATTTTATTTTATGTCTGTTTTAGAGAGACATGTTACAGGTCTTTGATAAAGATCTAATTGTTTATCTTTTGAAATATGTTTCAGATTTACACTGTAAACACAGATTCAGTCTGTCTGTGACAAAATCGTGATTAAAATCGAAATCGCAATATTGTTCAAGAAACTTGTGATAGGTTTCTTTTGCCCATATCGCACAGCCCTAGCCCTAGTCTGTAGTACAAATATCAAAAAAGCCGTTAACATATGCAGATAACTCAAGATAGAGCATAGAAAATTGTCAAACCTGCTTCTCCACCACTTTGGGATCCATGTCAGGGACCAGGCGGATGGAGAACTTGCCAATGACCTTGCGGGGGATGACAGTTTTGGCACCAGTCTCAGAAAAGGCTCCCTCTATGCCGTGCAGAGACAGGGATGGGTATCTCCAGCGATGCATCAGAATTTGTTCCTGCACAGAAATATTTGGTTTATCTAGCATTATGAAAAATGTCATATTTACAACATATTGCAATTATATGTTAGATATAGAAGCAAATAATTATATTTACATCCCATTTATAGTTAATATGTTAAATTTTGTCCATTTGTTTTCATGGTTAATTTATTGATTTAAATTTAACATTATTACACTGTAAAAAAAAAATCTGTCACACTTTACAACAAGGTTTCATTAGTTAATGTATTTACTAACATGAACTAATTATGAACAATACTTATACAGCATTTATTAATCAGTTTAACATTTACTGATGCATTATTAACATTCAAATTCAAGCATGTTAACATTAGTTAATGCACTGTGTGTTCACGAACTAACAATGAACTGTATTTTCATTAACTAACATTAAATAGCATGAACAAATACTGTGATAAATGTACTGTTCAATGTTTGTTCATTCTAGCAAATGCATTAACTAATACAACCTTATTGTAAAGTGTCACCAAAAAATCTTGCTGCCTTACCATTTTTTTGTTGAATCAAATTCACTTTTCTAGTCATCTCAACTCAAACTGACAAAAAATATTAAGTTATAATCTAAAACATTTAGTTAAAACCTGATTATCTTATTAAAATAAGTTAAAGCAACATAAAAATATATTGTTGTCTTGACTTTTTGACATTACATTTTTTACAAGGTAGAGTTTTTAAAAATAATAATATATATAAACCTAAAACTACATCAACAGACACTGAACAAGTGGAAAGACAGGTGTGATTTACTTTGGTGTCATGCATCAGTTTGCCTGCTCCAACATCTTTGGCATACTCTTCCAAGTCAAACTCAATTTTTTCATAAAGCTTCTTCTCCTCATCAGTCAATTTAGCCACTTGGTCGTATAACCCAGGTACTTTAATTTTCCCCTTGTTATCCACCAAAGACCCTAAAAATACATCATACTTTATACACTTTCCAAGCACAGCAAAAATAATAATGGTATATAAAGACAAAAAAAATTAAAACAAAGAAATATATAGGTTAATCAAATTGCAAGACAGCTGATCTGAAGAAAGTAACAGGCAATGATTTGGTCTCACCCATCAATGCTATGAGGTCAGTCATGGCCTCATGAACAGATCCTCCAAAGACGCCAGAGTGGAGATCTTTATCACAGCATTCCATCTGGAAACATTAAAGAAAGGCACTCAGGTTAGTTGTCATTAATCAAAATTGACACCATTTACTTTGTTAGTTCACACTGCTACTCAGGGTTATTACACTTATTCCAAAAATCTAATTAAAGCACTTTTCAAGCACTTTACATTTGTGGCAAATTTGATATTTACATATACATACTTCATCACATTATATCAGATGCTAATCACTACTGTAAGGAAAAGCTTCAATGGCATGTTTGCCCCAACCAAGCAGCAACATCCCGCTCTCCCTCGTGAAGCTAATACAGAAGTAACTGAAACTGCAATTCATCAAAATTCCGCCAGGCCTGGCTCCACAATAGAGCACATTTCTATTGACCCCAATGTTAAAATAGCCAACTTTACAGCAGAAAAAAAAAGGTGTTTACAGCCTGGTACAAAAAAATGATTTTGGTGTATATAGCTAATATTACACTTCATGACACCTGTGAGGGGGTGAGTTTTTGTTTATAACGCATCCGTTTAATTTTTATTGAGTTATATTAAGTCTGCATAATTAAGGGCTTGGCCACTTGAGTGACAGCTAGGTCTCGCTGGTCGCCGTCATGTCACCTCAGCTGATTCCGGGTGATTAGCCACTGAACTCAGCATACATCGTACTTTTGTTTTGTTTTATGTGGCTTTACCCTGTCAATTGCCTTTTGGAATTATTTCAAACAATTATCAGATAATATGGCAAGCTGTGCGCTTAATTGTGCTCACAAACCATTCAAGTGGCCTCCATTTCCCAGGTGAGTGAAATTCTTATATACTTATGTATCATATCTATAAATGTATTTGTTTTATTTAAGATAATTTAGCATTTATAATTTTCTTTAGACGGTGGCACAGTGGGTAGCACGATCGCCTTACAGCAAAAAGGTCGCTGGTTCGAGCAAATTAATGAATGAATGAATTTTCTTTAGAACTTGAATGCACTCCAGAATCTGACAGATTGATTAGCTGTAACTTAGGCTATAGAACAGTCATCTGAAATTTTGTCGTACAGTGTTATGCCTGGATTTCATAAACAGCCTTGCATTTACTAACACAGGCTATATTTGATGTATTTGGAAGTAATTCACGTTTTCCTCCTGTAGAAAAATGTCATAAGAACAATGCTTAGTGGCAATGCTTAATGTATTACAACAGTGTTTTTAAAAGACCAAACACTTTATTGATATAGTATACATCCAAGCACATATGGTTAGAACACAAACGAATCACAGGTAATGAAGTATTAAGCGTTTCTCCCAAAGAAAACCCGTCTAAGCAAAATGCTAGCAGGCATCTGTAGCTCCGCTCACACTCTTTTTCGGTTACCCCCGGTTGGTGCGATGACACGCGAACAAAATGGCGATGCTTGGCCACGCCCACTTGTAGCTTTATTTGCACTCTTCAGAAACCTATGGGTGACGTAACGGATGCTACGTCCATATTTTTTACAGTCTATAGCTCCAACCCCAACACTGAATTACTGTCATTTACTCTTAACTGTCATCATTACTTGCATCTTAAATGAATCATCTTTCACCTTAAATTTGTATTTATTTAAATTTCAAAGAGTCCAGACATAAAAAATCTAAGGTTACATGAACAATCAGTATTGTAAAAAAAAAAGTCATCAAGTGCTGAGCCCAAGATTACCTGTAGGAGCTAGGGCTGTCATGATTATAAAATTTGGCTGACGATTAACTATCTAAGAAATAATTGCGATTATGTGATTAATTGTCTGTTTTGGTGCACTGACGATTAACTGTTAAAATGTAATATATTGCCAAATATGAACATACACTGCATATAAAATTAGTTAATATATTTGAACATATATTTGCATATGTATAATTCTAATGATTACATAATACATATGTAGATGATGTATGACTTTTTTGTATCTCTGAAATCCATACATGAACTTGTATGCAAGATATATGATTTGCATATATTGCCATTTATCAGATTTCTATAAGTGCTTTGTCATGCTTTTCAATTAATAAAGAAATGTTACAAATTATTGAGATTAACTTATCCAGCATATGTTTTACGCAGTGGATGCCCTTCCAGCTGCAACCCATCACTGGGATTACCCAATTCACCTATAGCGCATGTCTTTGGACTTGTGGGGGAAACCGGAGCACCCGGAGGAAACCCACGTGAACACAGGGAGAACATGCAAACTCCACACAGAAATGCCAACTGACCCAGCCGAGGCTCGAACCAGCGACCTTCTTGCTGTGAGGCGACAGCACTACCCACTGCGCCACCGCACCGCCCCTGAACAGCTACATTCACAATTTTTTATTAGCATTAGCATTGCTGGTGTTGGAAGTTTTAAAACTACAGTTATTAGCAGAGAGACACTGTGCAAATTACACACACTCTCACAAATGTGAAAGTGAATGTAATTTCGATTTATGCCTCGCCCTTTTGGCTATGAATGGAAGTTCAGTAATTGCGGTCATCTTAAACAATTGTGATTAGATTAAATAACAGCAATTAGACAGTTACTTAATAATCATGACAGACCTTGTCTGATTTTCCTTGCAAAACAATGATTTGTGTAAATGTGAATGCACCTCAGCAAGCGTCCATGCAACACAAATACAGTAAATGGAAGTTTTGCTTATTTTACTAAGCATAATGACACCAAATTAAATAATACAAATAAATAAAATCTCAATTAACTGAAAGGTTGTTCCATATTCCAAACTCGGCTGGTTTACTCATTCTCAGACAAATGCAATCGAAACAAATACATTCCCCAGAATGTATAGTTTCTGTAAAGTTTCAGTACAAAACACCCAATACATCATACATTATATCATGAAACAGACACACATTTTTGTTGCTTCCAATCAGTGTCTCTTTAAATGCAAACAAGCTGCTGTTCCCAGTCCACTTTCCAGAAGAAGGAAGAGAGTTTTTATGTCTAACATGCTCATTGCTCACTTGACATTGCAGTTCTTGGTCATCATGAAAGTCTTGTCAGTTTAAACTCCTAATATACTACTTTCTGAAAATAGACGTCTGAAGGGCAAACCAGTGTTTTCCCTACCATTGTATAGATGAGAGTTGGCACACCCCTACCCCACTTGAAAAAAGTCAAGTTAATTCATTTTATTTTCTTTATATAGCACCAGATCACAACATAAATTGTTAAAGGTTCCTTTCCCACAGAACAGGTCTATACTTTGGTCTTTTATTAAACAAACAAAATAGCCTCATGTTACTGCATGTCATTTGTGTCTGCTCTCTGTATAGCGCGCATGGTGAAATTCGGCTTTGATGTGTGCGCCAATGAAGAGAGAGCATGCATTGTAACATATGTTGGGTCAACTAGATGGAAATCATAAAAAAAATATCTTCGGAGCCAGACAAAAGTGAATAAATCCCACTTTGCGGTGCTGCATTTTATGTCCAGTGTGTGTGAACCGCATCATGTGATGTTATCGCAACACGATTCAGTCAAATCCTGTTTGAACTAGGCTAAGTGGATTGTATTAATAGAAAAACGTCTAACAGATGCACATCTGTTATCATAAGCATATTCTATCATTCACACACACGCAGTCTGAGCGGCATCAATGTGTTCAAATAGCAGTGAAACAACCCAAATTTAGTATTTATTTTCAAACATTGTTTCATTTTAATCTGGACTAAACATGACAGAAAAAGTGTGATTTGATTCTTTACAATTTTGGGTTACTTGATACAGACTTTTAATGGCCCATCCGACTTCAGGGTTTCTGCAGGTTTCACCAAGTCAAATGAAAGACTTTTTAAGACCATTATAAATTAAATTACAGACTCAAGTTTCTTTTAAGGTTAAAGATATCCATTAACTCCTACCTCAATAAAGAAGTAGCAGATTCCTCTCAAGCCGTAGGTAATGCAGGGCTTGGTCTTTCCCAACCAGTAGTTATCAGAAATGCAGACGTAGTCCACATCCTTAAAGAAAGTGTCTTTGCTAGAGAAAACCAGATCATCCAATCCCTCTGATCCAGACTCCTCCATTCCCTCAAAACAGAACTTTATGTTGATGGGCAGTTCCTGTAACAATAAAAAAGACTCAAATTTAAAAGGTTTTTCCTTTTCAGTTTTGTGTACATGACTTTTCTGTCAAAAATGATCTCCATTCATATAAATCTATAAAAATGACTAAAATCTTTGTATTATGTATGTCAAAGCAGAATCAAAAATGATGACTTTTGCTTCTTGTTCAAACTGCTTATTTAAAATGAGTTGAAACAACAATTCTGAAGTTTTTTTGGGACAATTGAATTGTTTTATGTTCAGTCCACTTAAATTTGTAAAAATGATTAAGATAACTTAATCGATTTGTGTTGGGACAACATGAAGGAAATGTGTGGAATATGCATGGGACAATAACCGTTTTCAAGGTATACCGCGGTTTTGAAAAGTCAAGGTTTTAAAACCACCAAAATGTTCTGCTATACCGTTCCTAAGGTATGAGTAAGATGTTTCATTTACGTTTTTTAGGACAACAGTATCTCCAGCAGAAAAGTCTGACATGTTTACCGTTTCAAAATATTTTAAATGTTTCTCAAAATAAAATATATTGTGTTCAAAGGGGGAAAAAGTTTTTGTTTTTTACCCAGAAATTTAAAAAGAACATATTTTAGAGCGGTAATCACAATACCGTGATATTTTTATCCAAGGTTATCATACCGTCAGAATCTTATACAGGCCCATGCCTAGTGTGGAACCCTGCATTTTTTACAGTGTCCACTCTGTAAATTATTTTTGCTACTTGTTCAAACTATTTATTTAAAATGAGCTGAAACAACTAAATTCTTGAGATTTTTTTCAATCTACTTAAATTTGTTAAGTAAACTTAATCAATTTGTGTTGGGACAACATGAATAAATTGTGTGGAACCCTGCATTTTTACAGTGTAGATGGCATTGTCAGAAATACTATGCGTCTGCACATTTAGACAATTTAAAACACATAATTTACATACGCATGAGGTCACAAAGATTTTCACCTATATAATAACAACTTTTTTTTTTCTTTTCAAAAACATGCACTTTAAAGTACCTTTTCAGCCCACAAAATGTCGTTTTTGAGGAAAAAGGTCAGACAAAATGCATTTTAAAAAGTCTTCTGCTTTTTATAGTAATGTTAAAATGTGAACAATAGTCATCATAAACAATGTCTATCCAAACTTGAAGATGCATTATGTATCATTGAAAATCATTGAATGTATCACTGAAATTACAGCAGGCTTACAGTTAATTCAATTAAATACGTGTCAAACTAATTGAATTACAAGACTTTAAAATGAAAAAAAAAACTTTAGACTGTTCTCCTGTCAATTAGCATCTGCAAACGAGGAACTTTAACAAAATCACAGTTCACTCAGGAAATAATGATTGAGAAACTGAAGCAATCAGTGGATAAGCGAAGCGTAAATGTACTGCATTCAAAGTTGAATTGTTTTTAACGCAATGATATGCAGTGTTGTTCCTCACAGCTTCAGTCACATTAAGCGAACATGTACCTGATTTAATTTACATTCTCTCATTTAAATTCTAAGTTACTTGAACTAGATTAAGTAATGCAGTTCATTCTTATCCACCAATACTGTCATACTGCTTGTAGTGCGTAAGGACTTTGAACAGCTGTTACAGGCTTAATAAGTAAGCAGGCCATATCATTTGAAAAAATAGAGCGTGCACCTGTCCAATCTTCTGATAGGCCTCAATGATGTTGAACCAGGCCAGTACAGGGCCTTTATCATCGGTGGATCCACGTCCGTACATTTTACCTACAACACAATCAAATAAAGCATGAGCTACGGTCAAATAAAATGTCATAAAGTGTAATGATTAGAATGCATTTCTACCTGCAATCTCAGGTCTGCAAACATTTTACGGTACATTTCAAAGTGCACAAAAAGCAGTCACAGATGCGCACTTTCCAATCAATTTAACATGAATTATAACTTCACGGTAACTGTAAATAATTACTAGATATTTCCAATACAAAAATGTATCCTTTATGACAAACAATCATTTTTTAACATCTTGAAATAACCCAATTTATTTTTAATTTTGAAAATAGCTTTTTGATTGTATCTATAGGAAAATATATTGAGTATGTTGGGTAAATAGTCTATGTAGATAGAAATGCATTTCTAATTTTGTACGAAAAAATATTTTTATTTACTTTTATTTGCTTGTTTGATTAAGAAAGTAGTACATGTAGGGAAAGAAAAAAGAAAACTGTACAAAATAGAAGAAAATAGTTCTGCGTAAATACAGCAGGTCTAACAATAAAGAGAGAACAAAATAAAGGCACAAACTGATATTAAATGTACATGTAATTATGAGTATTTTTTTTATGTTTTTTTTTTTTTTTTTAGGAATTATGTTCCTATATTTTATTTAATATATATTATATGAATATATATATATATATATATTATATGAATATATATATATATATATA